>VZRR01010028.1:757733-826729 GCA_013398015.1 Oreocharis arfaki | reverse complement strand
GCTGCCCGGCGCCCGAGACCCGCCGTGTGCTGCTCCTGCCGGGCTGCGCCTCTCCTCGGGATGAAACCGTCCGCAATTCAGAACGCCGAGGTTGCCTCGTTTGCTCGGCTGTCAACCTAACATTCATCTCTATCTCTTCTTGTTGATTTAGAAGGAAACATTACTGGTGCTGTGAGGCTTAGAAACAGCAGGGATGAAATTTATGGTTTTCGGTGTTCAGTTTCGTTTCTGTATCCGGATTTTCACCAACGTGTGTCATAGGTTTGCAGCCAGATGCTTTTGTAAAATGGATGGAATCTGGAATACCCTGCTAGGTCAATGTAAGTAAGTTATGTATTGTCTGGCAATACTGTTAATGGGTAACAGATGAAAAATAGCTTCCTACAAATGTAATATTCACACATTACAAATGTGGGGAGTTCTATGAAGGAAGTTGATCTTTTTCACATCAGTGAATGCTAGTGTCATCGTCCTTACATAAATTACTGGGGAATTTTCCTGTGGCACAAGCCATTTAGGCAAACAAACTATTTAACCTTTGTAGAGAAACAGTGTTGCACACTATTATCACTGTTATCAAATACGTATTTTTATCCTAGCTCATACCCACAAAAAGCAAAGTCTTAATGAAAGATACATGAGCCCCACCCCAGTAAGTTATGGCCTAAGATGCAAATACTGTGATACAGACAAGTACTTGCCTCCCTGAAATAACGTGAGCATTAAAGCATTTAAATGCCCTTCTCCATCAGGGCCTTAGATCCTTTTAAGTAGCCAAAATAAGAACATGATTTAATTAAAAGAATACGATCAAATAAATTGCTATAGTGAGTTGAACATCTAGTCCAATATCCTGGCTCTGACTACAGTCATTAGCATATGCTGAAGAGGGAAAAACGTAAGAAACAGGACTGGCGTACTGGGATCTTTTCCTGGTATATCCTTTCAAGTTTCAGGAAAACGTAGAACATGGATTTCTTAAACTGGAGTTTGCTCCCAGACCATCGTATTTAATAAACTTTGAGTTTCCCTACTCCCTTTTTTACAATCTGCTTATGCTTTGCTCTCAACCCTGTTCTGTGGCAATGAGCACCACAATTTAATTATAATTTGTGTGAAAAAGTACTTCCTTTTGAACCTGCTGCCTGATAATTTCACTCAGTGGTCCTTAGCTTTCATATGTGACGAGGAGCACATGCTGTGTCTGTGTAAGGTGCCAGGAGTGTCCATTCTCACCAGAGCAGTCACAGCCCTGGCAGGTCAGGTCCCTTCATTTTGCCCATCACCAAGCGGAAAGGCCTGCCTAGGAGTGTAAAGCTGCACTCAGCCCTTGGTCTTTATGTTGAAATGTGCAGATAAGAATAGTTATTCTTCTTGTTATGCAACATGGACACTTATGCACAAAGAATTGCCCTGAACCCATGAACTCATTTCAAGAAGGCTACTGAAAGGCTGTCTGTTGAAAAATATTCCCTGCACTGTTGATTTGAGTTGAAATCTGACTGACAGCTTGGTGAAAGATTCCCTATCCCAATGTAGTTTTCTAGCTACCCTGAAAAAAAAAGAACTATTTTATTCTTAACTGCAATTCTTATTTTTAACATATATTTTAAATACAAAATGCAAGCTGTATGTCAGGGGACACATATATATATGAACTCTGTACATTTGAAGTAGCGTAATTTTCTAATTGTTCTGTGTAATGTTCATTATAAGGATGTGCATATTTTAACAACGTGCATAATTTCAAAAGTAAAGTTTGAATGTCCCATAATATGTAGCTGATTTGTAAGGAGCTAGGACACAAGGTCTACTTCACAAGAGTTCTCCTGAGTTCAGTCCTGCTTGAGGAGGTATTGATCAGACCAACCTTGCAGAAAACTTCCCTAATCTCACTGGTAGCCCCACTTTGATTTTGTCATAAGAATAATAAAGGAATAAGAGAACAAAGGTTTACAAAACCACAACCTGGACCCAAAGACCCAGAAGTTCTCACAGTTTGAAATTGGCAGCAGGCACAACTTGGACTACAACACAATCCACAGCAGAACGTGATGAAGTAGAGAAGGGTAGAAACCCATGAGTTGTGAAATTCTCCAAAAAAAATAAAATGCCAGAAACCTCAGGTGCGTTAATCCCCATCTCCCAAAAGACTAAAAGAAGGAGAGGCTGAGTGGTATTGTTGTGGGGACAGGATAGGAGGAATGTCAGCCAGTCTCAGACATGATTTTCCACTTGCAAGTGGTATATATGTGTCTGTGTGTGTATATGTGGCAAAACACACATATGCAGATATATATATATATATGGTGTGTATATATTTTTCTTCCTAAAAATACATTATCTTAAATAAATTTTACACTCCTAGTACTTTTAAATAGCACTTTCTTACTTGTATGCTTCACATGCATGCCTTTAAGGATGAACATACAGAGATTTTTATGAATATGCCAGAAGTGTCCTAAGTGAAACAGTATTAGCTCTTACAGAGATGTTTGTTACAGTTCCATTAGCTCCCTCCTGGTCATGTCTTCATGATGTCAGGGATTTATTTTGCACTTGAACCAAGGTTTCAGCTTTTTTCATGAAAAATATATACACACCATACTAGTAGTGCTTATTCTGTGAATACAGAGTGAGTTTTCTAAGAATATAAAATTCATGTGCTAATTGGCTTGAGCTGAAATTAGTAAAAACCTAAATCCTTCACAAAATTTAGCATTTCTGTTGACATACCCTTTGTTCTAAGTAGTTTTGATAATGAAATAATGCAATCAGACTTTCCATACTGTTAATTAATTAAAAGCTTGTGGATAGGGTATAAAAACAAATGAAGAGATAAAGTTATAATTAAGTTTATCTGTTTGTGGTTATAGCTAATGGCCATGGCTATGCAGGCTGTAAGCAGAGTTGTGTGAATAGCTTGGCTGCAGACTCCTGGGGGTGCACTGAACCCTCCAAAGGAGCCCAGCCCTTCAGCTTGATGCCTCTGCAGGTCTTGGCTGCAGAAGGTCTGAGGTGGGGAGCTGCATGCACATCTCACTCCGATTCTCTGGAAAGTTAACCATTACAGAGAGGTCTTTTCTACAGAGAGGTCTTTTCTACAGAGATTTTGTGACTCTACTTGAAGTCGTGTGTTTGCTCTCAAAAGGTTTTCCTTGGCATTGCAGCTGTCTCTAGCGTGCACAGAGGAAACAGCCAAGCAGTGTGACTGTGGCAGGGACCTTGGGGAATGCTTAAAGCACACAAACAGATGAACTCAGGGTCTGCACTGCTCCTCCTGCCCAGCCACCACGTAACCTGTGCCTCAACCAAACCAACATAAGGGCTTGATTACCTAGTGTGCTTTATCTGATTTGCACTGCTCCAGTGATGCAAAATAGATGTAAACTCAATTTAAATTAACTGTGTGCTTTGAAAAATATTTGTTGTTCTGGTACATTAATAAATCTGGACTTAAATAAAAGTATTTTAATCAATTTAAGGTTGATTCTATCATACCATCATAAAAATTTTGAATCATAGCTTTGTCTTAAAGTTCTTTGTTTATAAAATATAAATGAAATGCATCTTACCTTTCATACAATAGAAATTTTCATACATTATTTGCTTTGTAAGCAAATGGCAGTAAGTTCTTAGAAATCAGTAAATGTCTTAATAGAATGCATATGGAAAATTACAGGTAGGGAGATACAACAGAAAGAAAATTTAATAAAATCTTAAATCCATCAGCCAAGCATTAAAACATGCACACATCTTAAACACTACATCTGTGCTGCATAATCTTTCTCCATACAAAAACTGTATCTATCTAGCCTAGGCTCTTCAGTGAGAGAGGGGTAAATTAGACAGTGATGCATTGACACAGCTATGTAGCTTCTGCTACCAAAGCAGCTTCATTTAAAACAGTTTGGCTGCTCTCTCCAGTGATGCCAGCTCTGTGCTTGCTGAAATATGAGAGATCACAAGCTGAACCACTGTATATAGCCCATCTCTGTACATACAGACTAACAGAGAGAATGTCACAGTAACGCTGCCTTTAAAGGACACAGCTACTCTTGACTCAGGTCCCTGATTAATTGATTATGCCACCTTGCTAAGTTCTAAGTTCAAGTCCAAGCAAGACTTGGTCTTATTTTTCGTTTTAGGAAGGCTGAATATGGTTTGGGCAGTTTTGCTGTATTGTTTTGCTATGCTGTGGTATACTGTAACAACGTCTTCATTTATCAGCAACTCATGTGAGTTAAAGGAAAATAATCCTGTGAGAGAAAGCAATTAAACCCCAGGAAGCATGGAGGAAGGCTATCATAGTATCCTTAGCACAGCACTTTTATACCTGCTTCCAAGACCACCTTGGATGTGGCTTTGAGCAACTGGGCAGGGGGGTTGGAATTAGATGATGTTTAAGGTCTGTTCCAACCCAAACCACTCCGTGATTCTGTGATTCTCTGATACTGTAGTTCAGACCGCTTTCAAGAGAGACATCTCAGAACACGGAGCACCCTTAGAGTCAGTGTGTCCTAGGCACGTCTCAGCTGTGACAAGGAGCTGCAGGAAGTCCTGACGTTTCTTACAGTACCACTGTCTGACTAGTATCATCATAGGTATGCTGGTCTCATAGAAGCCTAAATTGGAGGGAAGCCATAGAATGTCTGGGCTGGAAGGGCCCTCACATATATTTTTGTTGCAATTCCCCTTGCCATGGACTGGGACACCTTCTACTAGAATGAGTTGCTCAAAGGCCCGTCCAACCTGGCCTTGAACACTTCCAAGGATGGGGTATCCCCAGCTTCTCTGGGCAACCAGTTCCAGTGCCTCGCTAGCCACACAGTAAAGAAATATATAGTAAATTTTTAATGCCATTGTTACTGTTTATGGTTTGCTTGATAGGAACGACCTTCCGAAGCAAGGAATTTCTTATCCAATCCGCCTTCTTCTAGCAATACTGCAGACAGCACATGCTCTCTGATATTCACATTGCACCAGACCTTTGGGTAGTGTAGATGCTGCTCTCTCAATGATTTGCATCATAAGAAAATTGAGAACAGTGAATAATAACTTCCTGTACAAGAGCTTCACAAGTAGCCGTGATTTAATGAATGTAGGTGGGAAGTGTCATCCTAATTACTCAGTGTCCAAAAGGTACTTTTATTTCCAAGTCTTATTATCTTCAGAAATTACAGAGTCCTAAAGTATTAATCAGATACTTCATGGCTTTCAAGATGGTTTTGGGAAGAGAGGAGTGAGATGTAAAAGTTTTGGGTTTTTTTATCATTTGTATAGAATGGTTTAAAAATGTATCTAGTTTGTTTTAATGCAGTTGTCTTATAATGGTCTGATGATCTAACTGATACAGTCTGATATACCTGATAACCTGGTAACTGGAATCTAATGTGTAGAATTTTTTCACTATTGTATGTATTACATTTGTCTAAATATTTTTATAAACACTTACTGACCCTCATAATGTAAAAACCCCAGATGATGTTAAATCATACAGCTTACCATACAGTTAAATCATACAGTTTACCATACAGCTGAGATTCTGTTAAACAGAATCTCAGCTGTATGGTAAACATTGTGCTGACCGGAACAGACAAGGCTGTTTTGAAATTCTTTGATTATTTGATATGTAAAATCAAGTTACAGAACAACCACAAAAAAAAAAGTACTCTTGTCGTGAGAATCTTGAAGGGATAGAGGGAATACCTATATCCAGTGAACGCAGCTACTTCCTAAATTATGAAGTTACGGAGGCAGCAGCTTTGAGCAAATAGCTCTTGTAGGACTGGGCGTTGGTCAGTGATTGAGAATACAGAAATCTGACTGTTTATTGGATTTGTCCTCATCTTTCTTTGCGGAAGGACCATCCCATACCCAGTATCTGTCTCAAAGCCTATGCCTGCACTGCTAATTGCAGTCTAGGGAAGGGATAGCTGACAAAGTTTAGACACTTGAAATATCTAGTTAAAGCAGCACTAGCAAGAAAGTTACCTTATTTTACCTCTACCTTCTGTATGTCACTTTGCATCCTGCAGTATAGACTACTCAGAAATGGAGAAATACACTCCCGAAATTTTTCTGTTTGTAACCTAAGTGTCTCCTGAGGACATTTGCCATCAAATATATTCCATACTCCTTCAACCATTGTCTTATCTCCTCTTAATCTGCTTCAATTGATCAGTAAGCATCTTCATCTAAGGAAATCACAACTGTTGTTTCAATAGCGGTCAGTGCTAAAATACAGAACTAACATGGCTTTCGTGTGGCTGTCTAAGGTTTCGGCTTTGTGGAGCCGACGTTGTAGCCACAACTCCTGTGGGCACAGGATTGTACTGAGCACTTCTTCTGGTTGTCATGACTCTCAGTTTTTGTTAAGAGTCCCAGTTTTTTTCTCTGCAAACTATCAGAGGCCTTAGCTTTTGCACCAGAACTTGATTGTCTATGTACTGAGTTGTTAGAATGGACCCAGACCTGACTGGCAAGTTACCATATTCCAGGGATCATTCCTAATAAAATGTTAATATGAGACTGTCCTGTTATGCAGAGCAGGTCGCTCTAATTGTGTGACTGAAACTGAATTGGCCATTTAGCCCCAGAGCCAGAGAACAAGCCCTGGAACTGTTTATCTTTCCAGTACAGGCGCATCACATCTCTTCAGGAAGGCCTCTGCCTTTGGCTTGCATTCTTTCTTCTCAGGCATATGATATTAACCAAAGGGAACCATGTTTGCTGGGATTTTCTAAATGATGGATCCAGATCACCTCAAGTCAGTGACTTGTCTTTGTTAACTTATGTTGTTCCCTTGATATTTGCCTACCACAAACAAGAACACTGCAGATTTATGGTTCCTTCTATTTTGTTCATGACAGAGGAGTAGCTTGTCAAGTTGTGTAAATGAACATATTCCTGAAGGATGCAGTTAGTAACACATCTGCCTAATAGTTACTCCCCATGTTTAATTTAATATTTATCAGCTTTTAATACATTTAATGTTTATAATGTTGACTTTTATCATGTTTGTTCTAGAATCACAATGTTGTATTCACTAACAGAAGTCAACGTATTGACCATACCATCAATTCGGCAATCTTATATAAAATATTAGTGTAACTATTTCATACCCATCTCAAATATATATGGTTTAAAAAATGCATTTAACGTAACTCATATTGAATGGCTTTGACTATATTGAGTTAACTCAAGTCCTTCATGTTATTACTATTAATATTCTATCAAACCTGTGGGACAAGGTGGTTATGATTTATGTTCACTATTAATTTTTTTCATACATAACAGGAGAGAGAATTGTTTGAACATATTCTTAAAGAAAGTGTACAGTTTAGGAAAGGTGAGTGGCTCATATCTGTATGTGCATGAGGTGATAGGAAAATGATGTATCTTATTATGTATCCTTACTTCTGCTGAGCATTTTTCTTGGTCAGGCATATAACACTGGCAAATACAGTGTCCTGTTACAATGTAACATTTCAGGAACTTTTAAGAAAATACAGAACCCAGAAAGTTGAAAATAGTAAAGGAGGAGGGGACTACTCGTCATCATATTATTATCCTGAGAATCTAGCAATTTAGCAAGCACTGAGAATAAATAAAGAACACATTATGAAAAGGCCATTCCTGTCCTTCCAGATTTTTGGGATTTAGACCTAGTAAGTTCTTTGAGATAATCATTCCATCGTGCTGTCTTTTCTTCAAGCTCACTTTTCAAACAACCACTAAATTACCTTTGCATGCTGAGACAACAGCACTGCTATTTCACAGAACAGACATGCAGATGCATATCAATTAAGCAATTAGAGGATCACACAGTAAAATAGTAGTGGATGCAGAAATTAAACATACAGGGCAAAATTCTTGTTGATTTTAAGGGTGAAAATTTGGCATTAAAAATGTTGTCTCCTGCTCCAGCTGCTCTAATACCAAAGTAAGGCTGATATATGAATCTCAGAGAGAGCTTAAGATCCAAAAAATCTCCAGATCCAGACAATTTCCAGGACAAAATAATCAGAAGTTAGTTTTTCTGATCAAATATTCTTACTTATTTGAAGATGACCAGGGTAAAACCTCTCCAATATAATTACACTGCTCCTTTGAATATGTCATCTGAATATCAATATGAAAAATACTAATTAGAGCCATGTTAGAAAAAAAATTGCTCAGTAAGCAAAACACTGCAGAAACATGAGGACTTTGGATGATTGAGCAATGTAGACCTGCCTTTGAAAAACAAAAAAAAGAGAATGGAAGCATATAGCAAGTAGCATTTTACCTTCTGCATATATGTATCCCATGACTTTCAGCTCATCAGTTCTTTAAAAAGATATGGGATTTTGGGGATCCATTAAACCACTACCTGTAGATCTGTCATCCTCATAAAATGAGGTAACTCCAGTATAGTGAGCTCAGTCCTGTTCATAACAGAATAACACCTGTCCAAGCTTTACAAAATTGTGTATAAAAAAAAAGTCTATGCACATTTCTTTTAGCTTTGTTGTTTTTATGACATGAGTTCCTGTAATATCACAGCTATAATACAATAAAGTATTTTTACAGGTAACAAAAGGGAGTGGACTAACTAGCCAATGCATACCTAATTCTAATAATGAAGGCAGCATACCTTTTCTAATGCCAAATTACTCTGAACTTTATTCTTGGACTCGATCAGAACTAGGGGAGATGCTTTAACCAGTCTACATCAGCATATACTTCGTATATGCTTATATATATTTCTTTGTAATTTAGTGTCAGATACTTTGACTTACTTGCCTCCTGGTTATCCCAGTGAGAGAACACACCCATGGGCTGTGGGACATGAGTTACCACCAATCAACTCCTCCAGTAAATTTCCCATGAAGTATGGTGATAGACCAAGTAAATGTGATTTCGTTTATTTTGCAGTGCAAAGAAATAAGTTACTGTATGTCCCTTGAAAGATGAAGGAGAGGTCTCGTTGAATTCAAGAAAATATGGTCTAGAAGAGCTTTAATGTAAGAAGACTAAATTTATCTGAAAGCGTAATTTATTGCAGATCCAGCTACAGATGGGAGACAGTTCATAGGGGTTTTAAGACTCCAAATAATTGGATTGCTATTAATGTTCAAGACATTTTCCCATTAAATTGAATGGAATTCTATGGCAGAAACTATTCTTACACGCAATCCTAGTCATCTTTCACATTTCAAGCATATGATTATAAGGCTCTATTTAGGCTCTGTTGAGTAGAAATTGTTCTGATGGACCGTGAGATAACACACAACAAGGGGACTGAATGCCAGAGACACCTTGATTTTGACTGCTTAATATTTAGGTGAGACAGTTTTAAATTGTGCTGCAGTCCTGTCCTCTAAGGTAGAGAGTGTATCCAGCAGGGTGCCTAGGAAATCAGCTGCTACTGGACCAGGTGGGCAGCATGTGCCCAGCAGCACTCTGGGTTAGGCTGCTGTTCAGTCGTGTGGCCGATTCCAGCAGGTGCCACAGTAGCAGCTTTAGGAACATTGGAAAATAGGATCCTACACTGAAGGAAAAACCCTGGCTAATTGATTCCCAGACTCTGTCTGTTTCCATCAACCAAGGAAGGTTGTTTCCTTTTCTTTCCTTCTCTTGATCGAGTTGATGTTAAAAGCAGGAAGTGTTTTTTGGTTTTTTTGTTTTTGTGGGTTCTTGTTTTTGTTGTTGTTGTTTTTGTTGGCTTGGAGATTTTTTGGGGGGGAGGAGGTTGTTTGGGGTTTTTTATTTGGTTTTGGTTTTTATTGGGTTTTTTTTGTTTGTTTTTGTTGTTGTTCTTTTTACATCTATTCTTACTCAGAGGCTGATCCAGATCTCCCATTGAAAACCTTGTTCTCACTTCCAGCCACATTCACTCAAAGACTGCTATTCTCTGTTTGCTCTTGTGCAATCATCCACATTAAATTGTTCTTCTTCCCTTCCATTTGTTCACCTGACGTATTCGTATCCCTCCCCTTTAAACATTTGTCCCAGAAATGCTCTTTGGACCAAATGGACATCAAAAAATGAAGAGAACACTCAGAATGCAAAATCTGTATCTTGTGGAACAAGGGGGCTCAAATGTCATGACAACAGCTCTCCTCCAAATCACAAAATCCCTCCTCCAGCCTTTTCCCTTCATAACTCATCTGTGGAGCTCCCTGGAGTACAAATGCAGTAAAGCCTGTGTGACTGCTCCATGAGCATTCTCTCACTCTTATTTACATAAAGGGGATCCCTTCATAAAGAGTATTCAAGGTGCAGTTAACACCTGAAGAAACCTTAGAAGTGTGCTGCTTGAATTCCAATGCTGTGTGACCCAGTACCATCCTCACTGTGAATAGTGGCAGCAGAACACGAGGTCATGTGTGTGAGAAAAGATTCACCTACATAAACTTTGGGGCAGCCTAAAGGGTCCTTCTTTTGTCCATCATCAAAATACATTTTTGTGTTGATTTGGATACAAAAAAGCTTCAGTATTAGTATAATTTCTCTTCTCAGATAAAATGGCTCTTTCAGGAAATTCTTCTGTATGTTACTTAAAAGTGCTTCTCAATCTTGGTGTCCTGTGGGACTAGGTAAAGGTGTAAAATATCAGTATAGACTTGTATTAGTCTAGAAGAGAAGGGTTCCAGCAATAGCAACTGTGTTGCAGATGCATTGGTTTGCCTACCTGAGATTGCACAAGACAAACAAAAATGTCATCATTTTGATTTGTTGTTTCGTGACTCACCTTCTACAGCAAAGTCAGATCACAAGAGAAAATTAAACATTTGTCAAGGAAATGAAGAATCTGGGCCACTAAGATGAATTGGTCATTGTTGATTGTTCGCAGACTTCAGTTCTGTTATGTTGACCCACTTGCAGGCTTGAATGGAAACTGATCATTCTTCTTTATGAGGGTTTCAGAGTCACATCTAAAAAGTTGTTTTTAGAGCCAAGAAGAGGTTTGAACTGACGATAACCATGCCATATCCTTTATTCCACTTGTTATCATCCTGCCTGTTACTATGCACTGTGTAAAATAGCACTATCTCAGGACAGGCACTTCACTAGCAAAAAAAATTTGGCTGCACCCAAGCCTTTGGTGGCTGAATAAGGATCAAACATTTAATGTGATCAGCAGGCAGCTCTGCCTCCCACGCTCGCCTGCAATTATAACCTTCAGTTTACTTTTTCTATTTAAAAATAATTGTATTGTTCAAACAAAAATAAACCCATTCAGAAAATGTCTAAATTTGGCTTCCAGACTCAGATTTTGAATGCCTGGTCACTGCTTCTGAGTGATGTATAATGGAAATAGAAAGGTCAGTGCTATTAGCACACTGAAAACATTTCCATCCACATCCCCTTCCTAAGATGTTGCGTGGATGAAATACCAGCAGGCAACGTGTCACGTGTGTTATCTATGTGTGTCAGAAAGCTGTCCCCTGATCAGAAGGAGCAGCCACTCCGAGGTTGTAGGTATGCACACACCATTCATTAAAGGCCAGTACAGAGCTCAGAGACTCCAAACAAGCATGTGGGGACAACGCTGAGATGGCCTGGCTGCCCAAGATAAGCACTTATCTTTTGAGTGTCCAGTGGATGGTCCTGAATCAGGCGCTGCACATCCCACCCGAGTCCTTGAGCCTCGCTGGCTCTGCTGCTGTTGTGATGCCACACACAGGCACAACTTACCTTGTCATCTTGTTCCCAGGAGAGCCATGGGGATGGACCATGGGAACTTGCCATGCTTAGACGTGGCAGGGAACTCTGGATTTTGTTCACTTTTAAGCAAAGCTTCTCAAAGGCAAACAGAAGGGTTCCTCAGCACATGCCTGTTCTTGCTAGGATTCTAACCTGGAATTCCCCAAAAAGAAAATTTCACATGTAGATTCAGACAGAATGCTGTTGGCAAGAATATCTAACCTTTATCAGTCTTCCTCCAGAAGCCACGGGTCACAGCACAATTACAGCAATAAGGCTGTAAGTTAAAGCAAAGCCAGAGAAAGAATATTCCAGGAGTTTTGGGACATTTGGATTGTCTTTGAGAAGTATTTAAAAATACTCTCCATCAAAGTATCACAATACTTGCCTACAGGTCTGCCCCAGTGAGGAAATGTTATTCCAAATCAGTAATTGCAAGGCAAAACTCCTTCCTACATTTCCCCCCAAAAAACTGATAAACATGAACACAGGCTTTCACCGTAGTAGAAAAATCTGCAAAATCTTACTTTGTGACCAGACATGCAGGTGGTTCAATTTAATTCTCACTAGTTCTTTCCACAAAGCTAAAAAAAAGATTCCCTGAAGGAAGAAGTGCTTGAGTCAGCTCCACAGAGAACAGAAGTTTATCCTATTCACTAAGTGGGATGAATCTTCTATTGAGATGCTAAGTGTTGTTTCATTGCCTTCCATACAGCCTTTCCATAAGATCTAAAAAACTTTTTATGCCACATTTATATTCATTGTGAGATTTTTGCCCCTGGCTCTCCAGCTGTTTCCTTGCTTACATCCTGAGGCAAGAACTGCTGAACTTGGGGAGCAGGAGGACTGAATTACTGACAGGGACAGATGATTTTAGTGTGTACACCTCAGAACTGGCTATCCAGATGTTCCAGGTGAAGAAACAAATCTCAAGATCAGAAATAATGACCAGCACAGACTGAGAGAACATAGAGTTTGAAAAGGACCTTTAAAGTTTAAAAGGGCGAGAAACAGGCATAATAGTGAGACTGGAATCTCAGTAGATAGCAGTGAAGGGTACTGAGTGTAACATGAGTCTGGATGCTAGTTAGTGAAGAAAGAACAGAATTAGTAAAGAACAGGTGAATTAAAGGGCTACAGTGATAAAGTCTTTGAAGTATGGAATAGCAGAGAAGGACAGTGAAAAAGTAAATGTATTAGAGTCACTTTTTAAAATATAAGCTGATTTCTGATAGCTTTTGATTATTAGATTTTTGTAGCATTTGAGCAATTCAGTCTTATAAGGAGAAGTTTGTTCAGCCTGATTATTAAGAAAGATATTACAGAAGTCTTACTTTTAAAAAAGTGTTAAAAATTAGAATAATTCCTTTATGTGCTATAAATAATGGCATATGGACAACAACAACAACAACAAAAAACCCCCACAAAACCAAGGTTGTTTTCCTTTCCTATCTGCAACTAGAATTTCCTCCTGAAACACTCAAAACTATGTGCTGTTCAACTAAATTTCCTTGATCTGAAGATAACAGAGCCAACAATTATGCTTATTATTCCTGCTCCTCCTTTCTTTAAGACCATTTTTATCCTCAGCATGCTTTCTAATACAAGACTATGGTCCTAATGAGGAAGGAAGGTACTGTTGAGTCAACTGCAAGTCCCCAAAAGATTTTATTGCTGTTAGAGATAATTTGAAATTTCATTGTATCCTGCTCAGTACCCTTAGCATTTAGAAACTAATTTTGTTTCATTGTTTTTGTCTTTTTTTAAAAAAAGATTCTTTTCTACTATTCAAAATTTCCCTAAAATTATTTTCAACAATTCTGTTTATGGAAGATGCATAAGTATCAGAGTAGCATACTTATTGGCACCACTGGTGTCCTGGATACCCACCCTCTGGTAAACAGAAAGTGGCCATTTCAGTAATGCCATAAATATGCATTCAGGGATCAAATCTAAGACCTCCATAATTCAGGAGATAGAGGCATTTCTAATAGTCATCTTCTTGAGGAAAGCATTGGGATTGGATGAGGATTAAAAAATGCAATTAAAATGCTTATCTTAATTCAAACATTTTCTGTAGCTCCTTCTTCCATGCAGCCTTCCAGGGTGAGGTATCTGTGCATAGGTGGAACTGGCCTAGCATAGGGACAGACAAGGAGGAATTTCTCTTCTTTACTCAAGCTGGGATGGCAGTAGCTGCCATATGCACCTTGACCCCAAACTGCTACAGATATTAGGCATCCAAACTAGGACTTAGTCGGCTTTCAGTCCTCTGAGAGGTCTTTTGAGTATCTAAGAACACACAATATCCCATTCCCCTCTCACCCATAGGTACCCAAATTTCTCCAGTCGAGTGCACTTAGTGCCTATTACTCATGCTTGGAACTTCTTCCTGCTAACTAGGTCACAACCAGCTCTCAGCAGGACGTGTTGTCTGCCAGAGATCTCAGAGGAGCTTGGTCCAGAAGACACGCTGAGAGTGTGCTTCTCATTTTCTGAAAGAGCTGAACTCATCACAAAACACTAGACACAAATGAGCTGTCATTCCAAAACACAGCCAGGGAAGGAGGCTGGTCAGACGTAAGGTTTGTGGTTATTTCATCCCTTCTGCCCTCACCAAAACTCTGGCTATTTTCTCAATTTTTCTTTCATAAAATAAAGCAGGAGGGTCACCTTCAGCCAGGATGTGCTACACCTGGGTTCAGCTAGTGTGAAGCTGAGGGGATTCAGACCTTCCCCTCCCCATCACAAAAAGTTTGCCCTAATCACCAGTTTTGAAGATATTCAAAGGCAGAAACAGTCTCCACTATTACCATTGACACTATGCTGTTTTGCAAAAAAACCTGCCCAAAACCCCATTAAACAATTAAAGAGAAATTTGCCAGGGGGACAGCAAAGCACCCACCATTACAATATTCACTGTGGAGTATGAACACCTTGGTTTCTGCCTTGTTCTAAGCACTGAAGAGTGTGGGAGCCACATTATTTAATCTTTGCAGTATTGAATAAAAGCAAGAAAGCACATCCACCATCTCATTTTACAAAGCATATTCTAGTCCATAATGTGTTTTTTTCAAGGAATGACTCAGGCTCCTAAATCTAGGTGAGGGCTGTGGCTGCAAATCTGTCATTCTGCAGTCCAGGCTGGGTTTCTCAATCCTGGGAAGGGACAAGGGCAAAGCACTCTCTTGGTCACCAATCCTTCACTCCTAGTTGAGCAGCTTTTTATGCCAGTCTAAGCCAGAACTGCTGCCCCTCTCCCCCTGCCACATATGACCACAGTGAATCAATTCAGAGTTAATCCACCTGACAGCTAATCATTTGCTTCTACAGAGTTAGTTTTCTGCCACAAAACTTACATGTGTTACCACATGGTAGATACACATCAACCAGAAAGCAGGAGTAGAAGGACTGATGGCTTGAATTTGATTTGACCAAAGTTGCCAAGGAGCCTCATGCTTAGGATGCTGCTTTTGGGAATTCATTCTGTGGTATCTCATGTTGTCAAGGTATTGCAGATGCCCAGGTGCATTACACAAGGCTGTTGTCTTCTATGAGAAGGAATAAAAATACAAATCTGACAAAAACCCTACAAAAATACGCAGACACACACACACACCCCCACACCCCCAAACCCCACAAAAACCACTCTGAAATCAAGTGAATCATAGCCTCTCTGCACCCAGAGCTGTCTGGTCTGAGTGGGAACAGCTTTGGGGAACCCAGCATTCTGCTCAGTGCACACTAGAAGTAGAAGGAGCATCACACTGGCTTTCTTATTTCCTCATTTTGGTAAAAGTGCACATGTAAACTGTGATTCTTTCCTTCTGGTGTTCTATTTATTGGGCTTCAGTTTTAACTTTCAGGGTTATGTGTGTGTTTAATATTTTTTATCTTATAAAAATATTATCATATGCAATAGGACTAACATAATAAATAACTGAATGAAAAGCTAAAAAAAGTAGTCAACTTACCAAATGTTGTTCAAATAAATAGAGAAATGTAATTAGGGTGCACATTGAAACAGCACAGTCTAGGTGCCTACAAGGGACAAAGACTAAACCTACAGTAAATGTTGCTTAGAACAGACAGCCGGCTAAGTTCGCTTCAAAGAACTGGACATCCTAGAAGGTGTTTATCCTTGTATAGAAGTTTGGCAGCTCGGTGGCTGTTCTAAATCTGTTATCCCATAGCTTCTTTCTCTTTTCTGTTTCCTAGTTACACTATAATCAAGTCTTCTTAAACTTCACCTGGGTGAAGATACTCATCAAACCTGGATGCTGGGTGCACTGAAGGCAGACCTTTTCTAAGAACTCTGTCTAACACAGCTTTTGGTCAGGGCAAAGATGAGCTCTTCTGGGAGTTGTGTCAGACAATTTGAAATAGTTGCTTTCTGTAAAAAAAATAACATTTATTTTTCATTTTTCAAGTGCCATGGGAACATCAAACAAAACTGTGAGGAAATCACTTCCTGGGGTCAGGACCCAAGCTGATGGAAGCAGAATGCGGACAGATTTAGGAAACTCCACTTAACATTTCTGAGTTATCTGTCAGTCCCTGGTTCCAGAGATCTGTGGAAGAGAAAAGAGAATGTTCCCGTAGTCCATGAAATTATTGGTATGACAGGAGTCATATGTGGGAGATGAAAGCTGTTGTTTAAAAGTGATTGTAGGACTGAAACAAATAATGTCCGTCAGTTTTGGTAATTCCAGACAGGGCTTCCTTAATGCAGGCAGGTGCACTATTGTGCCTCCCACACAGCAGCTTAGAGAAATGCTAATAGTAAATTTTTACAAGTTAAAGTTTTTCTCTAACCATTTCCATTTCTTTTGAATCTGTCATTATCATCTTGTCTAAGTGCCTCAGACTCTTAAAGGTCTTTCGCTTAAGTCCAAGCTCAACTTTTTGACTATCTAGTCAAAAACAAAAACTCCTTTCTCCTCATCGTCAGTCACTGATTCTTCCATCTGGTTTTAGAAAGCAAAGTTTAAGTTCGTGATGAGCAGAAAACATATTTACGCCTACATCTCTTGAATGCCCCGTTAGCTTTGTATCTGCTAACATCTACATCCCCTTTGATGCAATCTACACACAAGGGAGAAGTCTGGAGCCACTCATTTCAAACCTGGAAAGACTTTTAGACCATATATATATTTAATGAAATGGAAACATTATGTTTTATGAGAATACCTGATTTCACGATCTCTAGTGTCCAACTCCTATTGAAAGAAGTAGCTTCCTAAAAGACAATAAAGAACAAGTTAGTCGAGTTTCTTAAATTCTAGGATAGTCCTCAGCTACTGGATCATCTTTCCTCTCCAGTTTGTTGACTATCTCTGATCCATGTGGTACGGTGCCTGACTTGGGCACAAGTGGAACTTCATTTGTTAGCTGTTTATTAAAGTTGTGAACAAGCCACCTCTTCTAGAAAGTTTGATGCTTATGTTCTTTAGTGGAATCTGAACACTTGCTCTTAAAATTCCCGTGGCGTATGATGTGAATCACAGCAGATTTTCCTTCTGCCTTCTGTGTAGGGTTGAAAAACTGAGAAAGTGTCCAAATCTCCATAACCAGATTTTCTATTTAGTTAATATAAGCATTAACTCTGTGCTGGTGGATATTTTTTTTTTCCTGGAAGTAGTGTCTTGCTTATTCACTGACAAATTTTAGGATACGAGAGAGCAGTGAAGATGAACGCTGAAAGACAAATCAAATAAAGAATCTGTGTGGTCTGTTAGGGGAATGCAACAGCAGGGAACACTGTTAAAACCAAAGTGCAATAAGTGAGAGGGGGTTTTTTTGCTGATTTAAACTTTAATCATAAGGATTGCACCAGGAGCTCAGAACTTATTTCTTCAGTTAAAAAGCATGCAAGCATCTTTGTGTGAGTCTAAGAAACATACTGGCCAATTTTTTAAAGGCTCGCATGAAAGTGACACAAATGGACAGAAATGGGATTAAATGAATAAATGGGGAAGCAACATTTCTGTCCATTGCTACAATAACTTAGATGGAAAAGGACGCACCATTAAAAGAGAAAGAGTGATAGAAGCATATCACTAGAATGTGAAGTTTGCCTTGCACTTTGTTGTAAAAGCTAGGGATCATCAGTCTGAGTGTTCTGAAAGCTTCTCCATTCATCAGGACTCAAAAAACCATTTCCTACATTTTGTTGTGAGTCAAGGCAGTAAAATGTTTTTAATGGGCTTTCAGGCTTGATTTTGGAATTATCATAGTGTCACTTATGGTAAAACTAGAACAAATAATGGCATCTGTCTTGAATATAGCCATCTCAGCCCCATTACACCATAGCAATGCCATTAGAAGCAAACTGGTTTTCCTGTCTTCTCTGCCTATTAAATTATCTTCCAAAGTGATAGCGTTCTTACCAGGAAAATTTGCCAAGCATGTCTAAAGAATGATTAACTATTTATATATTACTTCAATTTCTCCATCTATTGCAGTTTCTGATTTTCTTTCATTTATGTCTTGAGCATCACATCAAAAAAGTAATTCATTGCCCCCATCTGATAAAAAATACCCTCTGTATCTGAAGGAAACTAGTGGTTAGCTTGCATCTGGGTTAGTATAAGATAGTTGGGAGATTATGGATTAGCGACTCCAAATTTAAAGAAATTCATCTTTCCAAGAAACTGTGGTATGTGAGGTATGTTGCTGGACTTGGGATTGGGGTTTTGGTGTTAGGGTTTATTTTAAACATCATCTTTCAACCTTTCCCAAAGGAAGCATACTGAAGTAACCCATGTAAACTGCAAATGTGCCCACAGGGTAACTAATGTCAGCTGTCACTGAGGAAAATGTTCAAGTGTGCGATGGTGTAGACCATTTAGCATGGGATGGAAAACTCTGAACCTCTTTCATATCATTTTGGGGACCAAATATGACATGGTGCTGAAGAAGAAAGTATTGTTCTCTTGGATTGAGTATTGTTCTCTGCAGGTTATCCTTCATAAACTCACTTGAACTGATGGACTTGGATAGCTAAACTACCAGAAAGGCAAAGCTACAGCAGGACACCAGACTGGGAATATTCCCAAAATCTGAGGTCAGTCTGTTAAAACTACATGGCTGCTGAACCTCACTGACTCAAATCAGTTTTCTGACATGGTAAAGCATAAAACATCTTTCTTTTTGCCAGCTGGCTGTGAGCTGCCACTAGAGCCTCACAGTAGATTCCTCTGTGACTGAAGCATAAGCACTCACTGGATAACAAGGGAGGACAGAGAACAGAGAAAGGGACCTGAAAAAGCTGAGACAGCTGGCAGAACTGCTTTTGTAAAGGAAAACAAGGGGAGCACCTGCAAACCTCTGCATCATGGCATATGTCATCCCCTTGAGCAAGAGTAGGGAGGAAACTGTCCTCTGCACTTGCCCAGGAGTGATCCTGACTCATTTAGGAGACACAGTGTATCCAAGCTATTACTTGACTTTTGGTGGAAGTAATCACTTTGCTTCTGTTTGTTCTGTAGCAATTTGATACCTCATTATCAACCTTCTTGACTGTCAAGAAAATAAGTTAAAAATCTGAGTCCTATACCATTCCCTCATTCTTTGTAGGAGTAAAAAATGCAAGTTAAAAATCCATTCTGTTTTAAGAACTTTGTCCCTCATTCCCCTACCATAAAAAGAGAAGAAAAGAGAGAAAAAACCACCAAAACTTTTAATTGTATCCAATATGAAATATATTCAATTCTGTCTGGGGACTTTTGGGGCATTCAAGAAAACCTCATGATCTGATTACTTACTTGGTGATTTCCTGTATAATTCTGGAGAATATCCCACCGAAACCTCATGGACTTGCCTTTATGTTTAGATGGGCAGTTACAGAAACCAAAACTGTTTCTTTCTAGGGTTTTTTGGGAACCTGATGCATATCTCATGTGTTTGGAATCTGATGGAAATTCTATGCAAGTGCATAAAGCTATTTTCTTACCAAAATGTGTCTTTGCAATGGCTAAGGTGGAGTTAAACCAGAAATACATCTGGTCAGCTTTATTGAGTCACTGGTTGAGATGATTACTCTTTGATCTACACTACAGCTGCTCTTTAAATTATGTCTCTTCTCTAACAGTTCATGTAAAGCTTTTGCTCACTGTTCACTTTTTCATTTTAGAATACCAGTTTATACAGCTTTTCCCGTTTATTAGTAAAGGGATGGTAAATTGTGCCTAATAATTCCTAGATGTATTTATGATTCAGCAACACTAGGAAACAGCTATGCAAATAACAGATACCTGCCTTGTGAAAGAAGTACCAGGGTTATTTCATAATCTTTGAACCAGAACTTTTCAGACACCAGTCACTGTGTATCACTCAGTTTTGCATCCCTGATCCATTCGGTTGTCCAGACAAGAAACCTTTCACACAGTTCAAGTGCTGAGGTGCCATCAGGACTAAATATCTTGTCATAACATGCAGTAAATGTGATTGTAGTCACTCAGTTGCTTTATGCATGAAGAGGAGTATTTTTTTTATCACATATTAGATTTTTTTTGCACAGGTTTACCACAAACATCAGCTATTATAATTATTATAATGTATCAGGTATTATATTATTATAATATTATATTTCTCTGCGTACTTCTTGACTATTTGACACTACTTGACTGTGTGAAGCTCTAGCTTTTCCTCTCCATTATGCCCAAAGTGTCCCATTCCTTCAGTTCAGTCATCTATTTGCCTGCTGGTGACAAAAGGAATTGAGCTAATTAGCAGAGGTAGCCTAGATGTCTGTAACAGAGGAGATTACATTGTCTAAAAGTTCTAAATGTTGTCTTTTTTTTTCTTATCGTGAGATACTCAGAATAACCAATTTACTTCTAGCTGCCATGTACTTGCCTTTGTACATACTGCTGCTATTCAAGTATAATTGTTTTATAAAGTGGAAAAGCTTTGGTAACCTAAAAAGCTTTCATTAGTATTCATTCTAAGTTAAATACTAAGCTTGCCATGGGGGAACACTTTTCTCCTGTGAAATAACCAGGTATATCCAACTGAATCAGTAGCAATCAGTTGATTAGAGACAAAATTAAGGTATTTATTTGCATCATAAAAAGCAAGCAAATATGGTTTGGGTACAAGAAGAATTCTCAATTTGTTCACTAAGTATTGATTTGGCTTTTTTTCTTAACCAAGTATTTATGAATTCTATAGCTTGAGCTCTGCTTTCTCCTCTGAATTGTTTGCCCATTTTTAGTTGTATTACAGCCGTTTTCGCTATTCATGTGGAAGCACTCAGGGTGTTTTCAGCACAACTGCTTGAAAACAAGATAAATTGGATTCCAGAGGAGAATGAGACTTTTAAATCTAGAAAATTAGTGGTTTATAGGCAAGTAGGAAATGGATATTATCATAAATGTTCTGTATTCTACTTTTCCCTTGCTGACATTTCTAGAAATGCGTGACACAGAGTCCTAAATAATTCCAGGCTAGAGCCAGAAAGATTTTGCCTGTCCCATGGGCATATTAATATTTTCAAAACTGTTCCTGCCCTGAATAGTGATGAAACATCTTAAACGTAACCACCCCTCATACAGGGGAAAATGTGAGTATTTTGGTTGGACTAATTAAAACAAGGTTTTGTTGTTCCTGTATTTCAATTCTCAATATAAATCGATTTATTTTGAACCAAAAATTTCTTTAAATGAAAAACTGGTCTTCATTGATACAAAACAAAACTAACTAAACCACTTCAGTGAGATATTTTGGCAACTTCCAAACTTGCTATAAAAGGTTTTTATAAGACAACATCTGTAAAAAATTATTGTTTCAGCAGGTTTGACTTTGACAATTTTAGTTTTTTCTAATAAATATTTAATTGAAAAATTCCTGACCATACCTCAACTAGATTGATATGGGAGTTGGCTAGAAGTTGGACACTGTGCAAAAGACATACGATATTTGTGTAACCCAAGGAAGAAAAGAAATCTGGGAAGTGAGGGCATAAAAATTAAGGTGATGTTATCTCAGGCAACTACTTTCCCAGAAAAACCTCACAGTGAGCAGAAAGCATTACTGATTTTGTTTGCTGTGACTGCAAGGGGAATTAGCAAGGCCAAACTGGGATGCTTAATACCCTGGATATTTCCCTGCCCTGGAAAGTATCTGCACACCTCTGCAGGACGAAGCAGTAGTATATCAACGTGCACATTGCCTGTAGTTAAAAGCTAAAATTTCACAGGAGATGGGTGTCATCAGTGTTTCTTTCTGATGAAAAAAGGATTAAAATCTAGATTTTCCTTCATGGAATAGCCTTTGTGACAGTGATGCCCAACAAAAAGTTTATGTTCTGCTAATTGCAGGCCTACAGAAAATTCTGTACGTGAACAGAGTTGCATAGCTTCCTGTTCCTCTTGAAATACCTTAATAGAATAATTACCTTGACAATTACAAATTATCCCTGCTTATAAAGCATCTCCCCATTTTTAGGCTGAATTTTCAAGAAAAAAAGTGGGGTTGTTCTTTGCTGCTGTTGCACCTCCCACCAGATTTATGACGGCTGCCTGGAGCGGAGGCGGTGGTGAGGTGCACTGCCACAGACAGCAGTGGTACTTGCAGCAGGAGCTGTAGCTGTGGAGGTGGAAAAAGTGCAATCATAAGAAAAGTATCAAAAGAGTTGGGTACATGTAGGATGAGTTGGAATTCCTGCATTCCTAGGGAGAGGAAATGAGATGCTGGAGAGATTTCAAACCTTTTTATTCCTCCAAATCAAATCCTCTTTTTTTTCTTCTTTTTTCCTCTAGAGTACAGCAGGAGAGTAGTGATTACAGTCTCCCTGTGCAATTCCATCTTTCTAGCCACAGACAGTTGGGGGGGCAGATATAATTAATCTTTTTCTTGTGCACTTGAGAATGCCTTGGAATACTCTCCAAGTCTCATCCTCAGTCGACACCTTTTTTCCTCAGGGGAGAATTTATTCACTGAATAAATTGGGGAATTTATTCACAGATCACTCACTTTGAACATCCTGATCAATATGTTTCAAGAGAGTTTGAATAAATTATGCTGGGAATCTCTGGTGAATAATTCTTCATCTAAAAGAAAACAAACTCTCCTTGAGAAGGTGTGCATCGTGTAATTCTGGATCAGAACTGAAAAAAATGACAGAGATACCTGGATACCTGGTTCACTACTACAGCAGCTACTCTTCCACGTGAATTTTAGAGAACAATAAAACAAAAAGATAGAAGGTATTCAGGGTTTTAGTGTAATGGCAGAGGTTGTTCTTTCAACCATAATAGCAAAAGTAGTCTCATTTCCAGAGGCGTTGCTGACATTAAAGCCCTGGATGTACCAAGAGTATAACAGATCACTTTCTCAGCCCCAACAGGTAATGAAATGAAGTCTGCAGTCTTGAACTGCTGAATGAGAAGTAGGTGGAGACAGAGATGGAATCATTAGATGTGCCAAAGTGGCTGGCATTCCTGACTAGTGCAAGAACACCCAGGGTCACCACACCTCTGCAAAGGAAGAACACCTACCATAGATTCGACAGAGTAATGGTTGCATTTACCACTAAACAAGAAGATCAGAGTTTGGCCTTTTGCCACTGAAGTGTCAATTCATTAATACAAATAATAGTTTCAATACAGGCAATTAAAATAATGAGTGATGAGAATAGGAAAGGACCCACTCCAGTAAAATTATTCTTCTGGATTAATTTGAATTTGAAAAGAACACAAAGCTGATAGAAGCGGCAGTGGACTTTTTGAGCATCTCTTCTGGCTCTATAACATAAATTAACATGCAGAAAAATTAGAATTTCAATCCAATGGTAATCTGCCTTACTTAAATATTTGTGTTCATTCCAGATGATTGAAATAACTTTGCAAAACTTCTGCCCTTTGATTATAACAACTCCAGTCAAGGTATTTCAGGCATTCCTTGCAGAATAGCACCTTTCCATTGTACCAAGGTCTTCTCTACCTGCTGCTTCCTATGTGGCACTTCCAGTAAAGAGGCTTCAGTGACACATTGTGGGGTTTGGGCAATGAGGGAAAAGCAGCGCATCAGAGGAGATAAATTTAGCAAATGCTCCCAGCATTCGGGAAATTGATGAATCATGGCATCGGTGGCAGAAACAGTCTAATACTGAACTAAACAAATCTGAGAGGAGGCAGGGAGAGGGGAGAGTCCCCCCAACCAGAAACATAGAACATAACCAGAAGAATCTTTCCACCACTACCACACTGTTGGAAACCCACAGTGTTGCAAAAATTCTGTTTTCCAGCAGTCACAGGGAAACTTTGATTTGTCCTTGGCAGAACAACATTAAATGTTGTTCAGTAATTTGCAGTGAACACAACTGTTGGCTTCTGCAGAATCTTTTGCGTTTTATGAACTATAGGACTAAAATATCTCTCAAAAACTTTGCCTAATATCTGCTGTGAGCAGCAACACTTAAGTCTATTTTTCTGGGAAAAAATGTGCAGTCATAGTTGTGAATATTATTGAGTAAATCACGAGTGTTTCAGGATAGAACACGTTATTTCAAAGTTTTGTTTATGGATAAATAAATCACAAGTAAGATACCTGGTGAGTTCACAAGAACCCGAGCAAGAGTGTCCAGCAACATCATCTGAATTATTTTTCAGAAGCCATTTTTTGGTTCAGCTGAATTAGGTTTCCTGTCAGGGCACATTTTACCAATGGATCACACAACTTCCAGGTTCTCATCATTTTCATTAACTTGATTCAAATTATCTGTAATGATTAATCAACTTGAAAAGAACTGCCTGTCAACATGCCTTTAACCACTTCCTGCTTCTGATTGAAAACACTGTCTTGACATCGGAGGGAAGGGTGGCAGATGTATTTACATAAAAATAGGAAAAAGAAAGAATCTTCCTCATGTTGTCATGCTCCTGCCTCTTGCAGTAAGAATTATTTAGTGGAATTGTCTCAGCCTGTCCTGGGGGACCTTATTCCTGCAGTTCCCTCTATGGAACAGCATCCTTCTGTGGGCTGGAAGCAGGGATGGAGCCGCCTGTTGGGTTTGGAGGAGGGTGGATACACAGGGACCTCGCAGAGGATGTTTGCCTCAGCCAGGCACCAGTCCAGAGACAACAAAGCAGTAATGGAAGCTGTCACCCCAGCCTTAGGGGAAGAAAGGAGCAGGTCATCCTCCACTGAGAGCTGGAAGTCTGGCAATTGGAAAGGCTAACAGAGAAGTTTTAGATAGTCTTTTGCTTTAACAGGAATCAGTGCTATTTGAAAAGGAAGGTGGGCAGGAGCATTATGTTTCCAGAAGTAGATGGTACCAAAGAATCTGTTGGGTTCTGTTATTTTTGACAATTCAAGTAGAGGTGGTTAATGACCTGGGCTGTGCTCAAACTAGGAAAAATGCACAAAAATGAGCCCCAGAACCAATGAATTTTATAACAAGATACTACATGCAAGTAAAAACTGAGTTAAGGACTGGTCTAGATTTCCAAGGTGATTTGGGGAAGGTGAATTTAGATACAAAACCCCACTAGGACTGCAATTTGAGACAAATCCCTGGCCTACTGAAAGATCCGTAACTACTGATACCAATATGTTTAATAGGCAAAGGGAGTGCCTCTGCCTGAAGCTTTGAATGATAAATAGGACTTTGACATTGTGGAAAATGAAGGCCTACATAAAATGCATTTAGAAATAGACCTGAAGTAGAATGTCATTCAGAAGTCAAAGTCCACCGAGGCTAGCACCCCACAAACAACGAATGTACCCCTGCCCAGTGAGGAAAAACCGAAGGAACTGTGTAGGAATTTGCCGTTAGGAAGACTCTGCAGATTTTAGGAAATGCAATGAGCAGAAAAAGGCATCATTACAGTTGAAGACAGCCCTGACACGAAAGATGAATGGATTATTAACTGCAAATATATGGAATGCTCGGTTATCCCATGTTGAATGGTAGTCCAGAGACCTCTGCCCCCACATGCTCTGTGAGTGCCACGTGTGCCTGCCACATCAGCCTCATTTGTTCCACATCTGTGAGCTCCTCTGTACAGCACAGGGCAATTCTTCTCCATCAGTTGTCTCCAAGCATAACTGAGTAGTTCCGCTGAGATTTCTTTGTTCTCCTTGTCTGTAATGCGGAATGAAGCCACTCCAAGAGATGTGTATTAGACCTAGCAAGGACTGGCAGAGCGGCTTTAGGCATTCTGACTTGTGTCAAGTGTGCTGGGAGGAAATGCTGAGTTTTGCTCTTTCACTTGGGCATTCACTGAATGTACCAAAACTTCACAAGAGGCATGAGTCAAATATAAAACATAACAGGGAAAAATAATTTCATTTGAGGGCTCTTGAAACAAAGCAGTGGTTTCTTTATTGAGAAATATTGTGTTTAATGCTGCTCTCTGAAGCCTCTGTTCCTACTTGTCATTGCACTGAGTTGCACAGCATTCAGATATCAGCAAGGAAAGACATAAAATAGAACTCCAAGGCTGCACAATTGTGTTAAATATTCATCTTTTGTCTCAAAGGATAAGGATTTATTTAGCTGTAGCAAATGTAATGTTTTTTGCTTTGTGAAAAAGCTACAGTGGGAGAGGAATCTCTGATCCACATCATGAAACCTTAGAAACCACTACTATGAAACAACCTTATGTCTAATACTTAAAACACAGCTTTGCAGTAAATAAAATTAATTTCATGCAGTTTTCTGTGATTTATGCATTTTTTATCGATTCTGTCTCTAAAATCTTTTATACATAAGGTTTTTAGCGTATCTTCAGAGATGTTCACCTTCAAAGCAAGAGCATCATCTTCACTTTGCTTCAAATTAGAAAATTTTTTAAGATGCAGTACAAAATGTACCACAATAGCATGGATGTTTTCGGAAGTCCTATGATACAGAACATGTTGCATTTTTTATAAGAGGAAAGATACGTCTTGGTCCATAACAAGCTCTGCTTGCTACAGTGCCCTAATTTCCAGTTTGCTCACTCAACAAAAGTTTCATTATTCCTTTATTGTAAAAGGGTTTGGAAGAAAAGATACTAGAAATTGCTATGGTAGAGATTTTAGAGCAACTGATTCCATATTGCACATAGATATTATAGAATAACATACTCTGCCTTTTTGACTCAAAAGGATCAGCTGAGGCAAATTAAAATGGGACATAAGAATTTTGACCTGAAATGAGAGCTAGATAAGGTACTATATATTTGGAATTTTTATGTCTTATGGGACTGGGAAAAAAAAAAAGTCTAGAGAAACATTTTTTCTCATTTTTGCCTTTTTAAAAAGAGACTTAGGTAGTTTCTGATATTAAACTTCTCCTTAGCCTGCTTCAAAGTTTGTTAGCTTCTTTTCTTCATATTTTCTAGTTTTATTGCATAGCTTGTTTCTCCTCCCCAAAGCACATGAGGAAATTGCACAATTGACAGGACTGAATCTAACCTAAATACTCCTGACATAAAGAAAGGAATAAAACCACAGAGGGGTCTAGCTCTGCTAAACTCAATGTAGCTGGGCTAGAATGGGAGCATTATTCTCCTTCCACACCCTTTTCCAGCCACAGCCTTCCCCCTTTTCCTCAATGACTGAAGTAGCTCCTGGATCGCGGGTATGGCTGGAAAAACAGAAATATATTATTCAGTGGTGGGCTATCCAGCCAGGCTGTACTGCTCAAAGCTCTTCACATTCCTCTCATTCCTGACTTTTCATGTTAGTTTCCCAAGCAGATGATCCTTATGAGACCTTGCTGTGTCTGCCTCTCTCTCTCTCTCCACTAATTTTGTACGTCATTCAATTTCATCCAAATGACAGATCACACTTTCTAAGACAATCCCAAAGGCAGAAGATTGTGCCAAGTGCCTGGAAAAAATCCAACAGCCAAGTAAAGGAGAAAGGTCCTACTAAAGCTTTTGTGGCAAGAATCACAGCTGAATATCTGTGAGAGGGAAAATCGTGGAGAAGGTGGAGTTGTAGATAGCTGGACAGGCCAGATCTGCCATGCCCCTAGTTCTTTTTAATCCACTTAATGCTGTGCTTAAACATACAGTCAACAGGCTTCCCAGAGTTCTTGCACAGTCATTTTAAATTGAAACATTACGTTGTCCTCTTACGAGTATAGACATATTTTTTCAAAAATTCAGCAAAATCCCCCTAAGTGTATGTATGTGTATATATATATATATATATATATATATATATACCTAAGTATATTTCACTGGCTGGAGGATATATTTCTCTTTCTGCAAAGCGCTGGTTTGTTTCTGGTGTTTTTTTATGTTATGAAATATTGGACAAAAGGATGGCTGTGAACTTCCCTTGTGGAATCTATCATCTGTGTAGCAGTAGACAAGGACATCAGGCTGTACTGCCAGTGAGCAGTTTTTATGGGAGGAGACGTGCTAGACCAGACATTCACATCAATCTCCACTAGTCACATGACAGCAGTGTTTCAAGAGGTCTTGTCTGCTGATCTTCAAAAATCTATTCTTTTGAGTTAAGTCAGTTCACTTTATCTCATTGCATGCTCTGGTGGAAGAGCTACTTTAATGCCTTGCTGTGCAGTAACATTGGTAGTGGTTGCAAATCTCTGCTAACGCTCAGCATAAGAGTAGAGAGCTTGTAAATGTGACTATAGAAGGGAAACTTTCATACAAAATTTGCATGATTCCAGACATTTCGAAGGTTTTAAGTTCTCGCAGCATATTTTCAGTCCCTTGCCGTTCAGCAGATTTTTTTTTTTACATTGGTATAATAAATAGACTCAGATTGTGAAAAATCATGAACTTCACTTTATGGGAGAGTTTTTTCAAGTTCCACCCTTTAAACTTTATTTTTAAAAAGTGTTAAAAGTAGACCTTTTATGTAAGACTGTTTTGTAATTCACTTGTAAGTGGTATTCAAAAGGTTTTCTGTGTTTGGATGTATTTTGCTCTTTTCTGGTCATCAAATAATTTGCAATTTTTTTTCTCTTCTTAAGCTTTGAAAAAATGCAGCAGCACCACAGTGTTCCCTAGGCACATATTGCTTCAAGTAAACACCATGCAAAGAAAAGGGGGAACAAATTAAATTCTGAAATATCACTTACTGTTGTAGTTTGTCCTCCAAAGTAAAATATCCTTTCTGAGAAGGAAAAATTATGTAGTCTTTCTCTGAAAATTTTCATTTAGCATTTGTAGAAATTATAGAAAAAAAACCTTCACATGCTTGATGGGAAAAAAAAGAGAAAAAAAGGAATAAAAACTCCTATATTGTTTTTAATATTAAGTTTTCCGTACTGCAATAACTGTCTGATTCTTCAGGAAGACGTAATTTTTTCTTTACTGTTGGTGAATATGAAAATACATGCACAGCTTGCTATAAAATATTTGTTTACTGAAATGGTTGGCATTTTTTATTTTCAAACTGACACATTAAAAAATGACCATGGGAAGAGAGAAGAGAGGAGAAGAAATAATTTGTTTTGTCTTCTTTCTCTGAACCTCTGTACATCCCCTCCAACACACAACATGCTAAATAGTTTTAGGGACTTTCCACGGTAGTTTCAGAACATCTCAAGCCCTCTGCCTTAGTGTGGTATTTCGGGAATTTCTATGAATGGAGAAATACCACTTAGTCTGTTAGGTATTTTGTGTATGATTTAGACTTTATGGCTTTTTGCTTCACACTTGCATCATACCTTCACGTTTAGGGGAGGGAGACTGTGCTACAAGTGTTCACCAGTGAGAAGCTCTGTGGACACCCTTTGTTCCAGTCAAGCTAACAAACAAGACACTAGTGAGGATTCAGGGAGCTGAGGTAGATGCTCAAGTGATGAGGTACACAAAGGAGGCTGCAGCTTTCTGCATGGGAGTCCTTCCAGTAAGAGAAGAGATAAAACAAGGACAAGAGAAAGGAAACTTGCTTTCTCTCACTGAAATGACAGTAAGTTCTAGAATGCTCTTATAATGGCAAGGGAATTTAACCTGGAAGCATGATTTTTTTTTTCTCCACAAATCTGTTTTTATTTTTTGTGCTGCCTAGTGAGTTGTAGTGAGTCTTGCTGCAGCAGCATTAGACACACATCTGCCTACTATATTGCTCTGCAGGTTATCAGTTTCACAGCAGAGCTGGCAGACACCTTAGCCACGTAAAGAACATGACCTCAGAAGAGGGAAGGAGGCCATGGAAAAGGATCTGAGCTAGGACACTGGTGCAAATCAGGAGGAGGCAGATGGTCCCGTGAGAGTCTGTCACTGTGCTATCAGCTGAGTGCATCCTGTACCACTCCCCTGGGTTGTTGCAGGTGAGTACAAATCAAAGCTTGAAGAGCACAGTGTCATAATTTTTAAAATCCCTGTGGTGGTTTCTTTTTCTGTCAGAGAACCTTAGATGCAAACAGTTTAGGGCATAGACTGGTGGCTTCCACTGCACAGAGATGTGTTAGGCTTGGGGCATGGCTCGCCTTTTCTGTGAGATCTAGGTAGAGTTTTTATACCTTTGACCACATAAATGTTGTTGCTGAAATGTTCACTTTATTAACATATAAATGTAGTTCAAGGTACACAGTAGTTGGAAGCTGTGTGCCTGTTCTTCCATATGTTAAAAAAGCCTCTCATTGAAAGTTTGGGGTTTCAAGCTGTGTGCCTGTTCTTCCATATGTTAAAAAAGCCTCTCATTAAAAGTTTGGGGTTTCAAGCCACGTAGCTTGTGTTGTCTCAGACATCCACTCTAATTTCTTGCTCCAAAATTGTTCTAACCCAGAATTTTCATGTCTTTTGTCTTCCATCCTTGTACTTTTGTTGTCTTCCCATTTTCCAGCTCTAGTCATCTGCCATTTTTATTTCATGCCAGTTTTTCCTAGTAACTTGCAGATTAGCAGAAAGAGATAAAAGAGCCTTCCCAGTGACTGTCTGTCTGCTGGTGGCTGTGGTCAGTCTCCCGGCTCTCTCTGCACTGGTGAAGCCCCAGCTGGTCTCAAAACCAGCTGTAAGGGACACAGAGTATGGGGAAGGGAGGGCACCAGTTAAAGGATGTACCAAGCCTCGAGGAAGCATGTGTCCACAGCGCTCACTCCAGCACATCCATACATCCATGAGCCCTTCTGCTGATAAAGAAAAGGGCCACATTCTTTTTTGTAAGTGGGAAACCCTCGCATGTGATAGACCATGAAGGATCTGATGCTTGGTAGCAGCAGACGGAAAAATGAGTGTTGCTGCATGCAACATGCAGGTAAATAAAACAACATTAAGCACACAACAAGCAAGTACAGTGAAAGACTCAGACAGTAGAAATACAGAATTTCAGACAAAAAAAGCCTTCTCCAAGCATGGTAACAATAGCTGGTTCTAATAGCACATGCCAGGCTGGTGGAAAAGAGCACGTCCCTTGCACAGAGTAGTACTGGTCTCCTCTTCCTTCCTCAGACCAGCAAGCATTAGCACTACCTGGAGAAGCAGAGGTGTCAGGAGCTTGTTGTGAGTTTAACAGAAGTAGCATAGCTTGTGGGAGGGAAGTGGAGATTCATTACAGGCAGATATGCACCAGCCTGGCCACTCCCTGCCAAGGGCAAATATTTCTTTAATTCTGTGGTCATGAGGTTCATAGAAACTGTAATGTGAGCAGAATATGGCACCTGGGCAATGCCAGCCCCTGCCTTTCACGTTGGAAGCAGCCTATCTGAATCTAGTGTTTGGATTCATCTTCTCCCACTGTTCCAAGCCATCAGAAAGACCTTAAAGCTGTTTTTACTTCATGCTGCCTTCTGCTCCTCTCTCTCAGTTATACCATGTTAACCAAATACCTGCTCTACACCATACTAATCTCCTAATTTTGTTTCTATTTACTATTTTATTTTATTTTTTCTTTTGAGGGTGGCTGAGGAAAGGAGGACTGAAACACACAGAGATCGTGTCAGAAGATACCTCAGAAGTCAGTCAGTGTAACTAAAATCAGCATGACTGCCAAATATCCAGTTATTTCAAAAAGCTTATAGTCAGGAAGCCTTTTTGAAGCTCCTTCTGTTCAAATTTGAGACTTTCATTTTGAAAAGAAAATTGAAACAATAAAGGGCTTTTGAAGTACAGTATGCAAGTCTTCATCTTACCATGAAAATATAGATTCTGTCATTTCAGAGACTACAACCGTGTCCAATGTGGTTTCAGAAAAGCTCTTCTCACACTGAAACAATTTTTCTAATCCTTTCCTTTGTCTTTCAGCCCTTAGTGGCGCGTGCACCATAAACAAAAGTTATGTGCACTTATTTGAATGCTGCCATTCCTGCAGATGAAAATTTTGCAGAATGGTCTTATCTGCAGGAAAAGTAGTTCACCCACAATAAAGCCTGTTTGATACTTGAATTGCACCTGAGAATCTGTTTAGCCTGTGTTGGCTACAAATTCTTGTGCCATGCCTATGACTTTTTTCTTAAATTTCTTTTGAAACTTGTACAGAATCTTTGCAGTTCACATAACTCCCGAATGACAGCTGGCTTTTTATACAGAGAAATGGCTTTGAGCACAGGAAAAGTTATTTATAAATTACAATGCTAATGCATACAGTAAAGCTCTCTGGGTTCTCAAGTGTCTTCTTAGTGTCCTCTTTATGAGAAATGTCAGAGACTCTAACAAAACGCTTCTTTTCAGCAATATTTCAAGGTCTGTATTTCCCCACTGTAAGGAAATTATCTTCTCGGCTTTCTGAAGTGTACTGGCTTTATGTCAGTAAGTCAGTGGAAGCCATGCTAGCTATAATGTATAGATATATAGATGTTGTGTCAACAGGATTCTTAGATGTTTTTCAAACACACGTGAATAAAAACAATAAACTTAAAAATAAATGAAAGGTTTCCTGATGAGTTTTACATTTTGATTTTTATAAAATGATCCTGAAGACTGTAAAGTGCTACTCTTTGTAATTTTAGCACAGCTCCTTAAAAACCACATGCAGCCATCTCAAACTTTTCAATAATGCATTACTGACAGGTTTAATGTTTTGTTACTGAGCAGTAATGTCTGATTCAGAAGCACAAATGCATATCTACTTCATGATGTGAAGATTTAAGCGAGGCTTCTTCAGGATACCAAGTTCACCATAAAATAATAAAAAGAAATCTCAGACATCCTTTATGAGTACAGAAGGTGTCTGGTAAAGTCATAAAAAGAATATTACTGTACAAAAGACAAGGAATTCATAGTGTTCAGCCAAATTGCACAGTTTCAATTGAAATGAATATTTGCATAGCAGTGTTCTACTCTAAATAAAACATTTAATGTCTGAACACTTTCTGCCAGTTTTCCACTAGATTCCTTTTTCTTTTTATCCTGTCCTATAATGGATAGAATGTCCACTTTTTGACCTTCTCAGGGCTTGCTTTGAAAAACTGTAGAAAGAGTCCTACTTCTTCAGGTCAAAAGACCTGACAGGAGAAAGATATCTGTATGGCAGTAGTAGACCACATGCCTTGAAAGTTTTCTGCTGAGTTGCAGTAACTAATAGAAGAGCAAGATATTTTCTGTAGACACTCAAGTCTTCAGTTCTCCAAAAGTAAAAGTCAGCAGGTGCAGTAACCTGTTCTCTGAGCCAACAAGTGTTCAAAACCTATGATTTCAAAAGTTACTACCAAAAGGTGGCCTGCCATTTATCCCAGAAGGATTACGTCATGGGGGCTGTGCAATGTGTCGGGCGCTGCAAGCTGCTTAAGAGAAAGAAATGCCCTTCACGGTTCTGCTACCTTGGTAATCAGTGTGGGACCATCGAAGTTAGAATCAGTGGTTGATACAGCTTGATGTAGGTAGCCAGGCTTTTAAAATTAAAAGCTATTATAGATGCATGGTCTTTCTTGGCTGAACTCATCACATAGAACGCAAGACTCTGTGCATTGGCCTGTATGGCACATCAACATGGGGTATGTGTTCAATATGAAGTTCTAGTTACAAAGTCATGGGTCAACTTCTGTCTTGATTGGGACCTTCTTACTCCTCACAATTGCTTTGAACTTAGGCATGGAGCAAAACAAAGTTTTTGAAGAACCCAGAAAAGCAAATCTCTTAAAATTTGGAGTTATAATTCACACTTGGACATGACTACTGTTAACCAGATTAGTTTTTAGAAATTGCCTTGCGCGTCGATCTTGCCTTCCAAAATACAAATTCTTAAAAATGCAAATATTTAAAACTTCCCATACTGCTGCAATTTCAATTAAAGTGCAGTTAAGTTTTCGTTGTTGCGAATAGCTTCTAATTATTCTGTAAAAGACTACGGGTGCATTGAAATAAATTAATGAAGTCCAAGATAACTCAATTGCACTTCTTCTGGTAGGCTTCTTCTTGTACATTACTTTGTATGAATTTATTTGTGAAGTACTGAATGACTTTCAGGATTAAGTAGCAAAGAAAAAATGTACCCATGTCAAGGCTTCTCTTGAAGAGCAGAGTGGTATGAATGCCATTGCTGTGTGATGCCTGTTAAGTGGTCAGCAGCACTCAAAAGGGTGCCTATGGTTCTGCTGTCTTGATTTTGTGACTCACTCAGCATTGCAAGGCGTGTAAGGAAGTCTTTTTAGCTCAGAGACATCTGGTAAAATCTTGTGGTCTGTCTTCATTTAGCTTGTGGTACCTTTAAAACAGTCCTCCAAATGAATGAAGACAGCGCGAATAAGAAATCGATGTTGTGTTAGGGCTGTCTTTGCATTGCAAGTGCAGCACATGCATCAGTGATATTATTTAACTGGCAGCTGTATCGAGGCTGTGTTGCATGGTTCTGTTACTGTAGAATGTCTATTCTTAAACCCTATGGATTTAAAACAGATAGCATATCATGCTGGATTTGAAACAAATAGCACGTCACAGATCATTAGATGTATCACATCATTCTCTGAGGGTTTTTGCTCAGTGTTTCAAGTTAAAAAGGGGTCTATACATTAAAAATTGACTGACCACTTGAAAAACCCCTGACTATTTGAAAAAAAGCAACAGTATTTCAGGGTTATCTCAGTCACTGTCCTACTGACTATTTTGGGAAACTAAAACTCAAGCAACTAATCGAAATCTTGTAAAGGTTATACAATTATCCCCAAACAACTCATTAAAAAAATTCAAGGAAGTGTTAATGTAACTCTGTTCTTATAAACGTTGAGATTTTCCAAATATATGGGAAATCTAAAATGGTGGTTTGAAGTCTTGACTCCACGGGATACAAAGCTTTCCTCAGTGTAAATTTTGGTTCTTACAGTGAAGCCTGGATGGGGTCTTAAATGGATGTTTACCTTAATACTTAGGTTTTGAAGGCTTTCAAAATCCCTAAACTTAAAAACAATCCTTGTTAGGAATCAAGTGAATGCCAGTAAAGACAGTGAAAACAAGTATGGTTAAGAGATTGATGGAGCCACATCTGGGTCTGAAATAAGCTGGTGTAAGGTATGAATTATATAAGCTACACAGTTGAGGTTTTGGCCCTTTATTGTCAAAGTCAAAAGAAGTAAAGCAATGCAGGAGAACTGATGTGAAAGATTGCACAAAAAAAGATATTTTAAGGGCTAAGTTTCTTGCCTGCAGAGTAAATCACCCTCTATATCCTTGAGTCATGGACTGCACCTTTCTTTTGCAAGGTGATCTTTCTTGCCTATTGCAAAGTTTGAGAAAAGACAGATGGCTTTAGCTGATTCTGCACCAATTCTGTCCTGAAATCTTAGCCATTATGTGTCCTACCTGCAACAAAAGACAAAATGCCACTTCCTTGCTGTATGAAACAGTCCGTGTTTATCCTCACCCTTATATGATCTCTCTCTTTCAAAACAGCCATTAGATAATGGTTCCAGAAAATAGGATAGAAACTCTTCTCAATCCCCTGTGGAGTTTCAGGATTTTTCTCTGATTTCGTAGTGCGTGAGCTTCTCCAGGGAATGCCTTCACAATGCTAAGAAGGGGACAGAATTTATTACAAGAGGGTCAGGTGCAAGGGGAGGCTCCAAAACAAGCAAAGAGGGCCAGATGGGACAGTGCCAAAAGTTCAGAAAATTGCAGTACTGTAATGACAGCCTTTTGAGGCCAGGGGGAAAAAAAAGAAAAGAAAAAAAAACTCTTCATCAGAAGAGAGACATCAAATTAAATGATTTAAATTATGCAGCCTGTGTTTTTTGCCATGTCCAATACCTTGGGAATCTCTAGGGAAAACACTTAAAAACCTATCTAAAACTTAGCACAAATCCTCCAGGAGCTGGAGAGTCAGGGAGGTGCAACGATTCAGAAATTGCCTTCTTTTCATTTTCTAGAGGTACTCTGTAGAATTTGAAAGGAATGTAGCTTGTATTCAACAGGGCTTCCCAGGTATAAATGTAATAAACCAAATGACTCTTCCATCAGTTATTTTTTTGGAGCGCTCTTCCCAGGACAATGCTCTGAGCACAAGGAGATTTCTGTAATAATTACTCCTGGGACCCCAGTGGAATAAGTGGTAATTACACTATCTAAACACAGAAATAGATCCTAGTGCCATTGGTTCCAAAACTAATAGGAAACCTTACTCAAAATTTCTAAGGGTTTTTTAGTATTCCTAATCTTCCAGCACTGCAGGATTGAAGATACACACAGGGTTGCACAGACTTTCTTGCTCTGCATGTTATAAGAGCCACCTGTCTCATAACTTGTATAATAAACAGTTGCTGTACCCTTGGGTTCCTTTCCTCAGCTACAGAGTAGGGACAGCTGATGTTCTGCAAAACAAAGTCGTCCGTATTATGGTCTGAGAGCCATAATACCTATCCACCGCCGAGAGAATGAGTCAGTCAAGCAAGCTGGAATACTATTCATATTTCCTATCACTATACTATTTCCATTTTCCTTAATGGAAATCTTGTTAGTAAACCATGCTACCAAACAGAGGCAAAGAACCAGATGCAAAACTAGCAGAGGAAATCAATACTTGTGATGTGATGGTCTGAGATATCATATGTAGTGTACCAAGGAAAAAAAATGTTCCGTCGGATAAAAGGCTCGCCTTCACCATCCAGTACTTTTGTCAAGCTAGAGGGTCTCAGGAAGAATGACAATGCTGAAAAGGCTGAAAGACAAACTGAGATCTTGGAGACAGTGTGTACTGTTTATACTACCATTCTGGAAGGTCTACTCAGCATCGGTTCCCAACATTCTAGTCTTTCACCGTTATGTACTGACTTTCACACTTCAGAAAAATTGTTTATCTCATCAGAGTGACTTGCTGAATCAAAGATTCTAAATTTCTTTTTTGTGCCTTGGACCAAGGCACCAAATATAAACCCTCTGTCTACTCAGTCTCTAAATATAGCCAAGAATTAAGATATTCCTGCTTCTGCATCCTAAATAATCTAATGGAATCAATTACTGTTTTGCGTAGATGACATCTGGTATTTTGCAAATAAAACATGAAACATGAAATCCAACCAAAATAAGCATGTAACTAAAGTTTCCACCCATCCAACGATATCCTCAGTAGACGTAATAGTTTTGCATCACAGGGTGGGTTTTTTCATATTTCCTACAGATTTCAGCTTAGAAGGTCTCCAAGACAACGTAACACAAACAGAAGAACAGGGCTGATGACTTTGACTGCCGCCAGTGGTTAAGCTGATGGAGTGAACACTTCATGTATTCACTGAGAACACTGTCCCATTGCTTGGGGTTTCAGTCTCATGCTTTTATTGATCAGTGCACCAGTCATGCCAAGCAAAATCACTTTGTACCATGAGACACAGCAAGGTTCAGAGTGAACACCAATGTCAGCTGTGGAAAGGACAGAATCTGAAGCAGATTAGATACAACTTTTTCCCACTCTGCCACTAAGATATTTCCCCACTATATTTGGAAGCTAAGGATAGTCCCACTATACAGTATCTGTGTTTACAACTCATTTCAAAATATACTCCATTGCTGCACTTCGCTGGCATTGCAATTAATGCTTTATTTTACTAGGACCAGAATGCAAACTCTCCTTGGATGTATACACGGGATTTTGGGAAGTTGCTTACTCTTTCTTTCTTGCTTTCCTCCTCCTTTAGGAAAAAATTCTTTGCTGTGGGAGTGGTGAGGCACTGGAAAAGGTTGCCAAGAGAAGTTGTGGGTGCCCCATGCCTGGCAGTGTTCAAGGCCATGTTGGATGGGGCATTGAGCAACGTGGTCTAGTGAAAGGTGTCCCTGCTCATGTGGCAGGGAGATTGGAACTAGATGATCTAGTTAAGGTTCCTTCCAACCCAGGTCATTCTATGATTCCATGACTCTGATTCTTTTCTTTCTTTTATCTGTTTCTCTTTTTTTTCAAATACAGCCAAATATAACTGTACCTGCAATCAAGGACTGCACTCTTCCTTCTCCAAATAATGCATGGCTAGAAAGGGGATGGGTTATGTTCTCCAGAGCAGTTAGAGCATAGCAAAGCAAGCAGCTCCACTCTATAAAGATTGGCCAGACTGGCTCTGAGCAGCCTTGGAAGAAGCCATTCCTCCTGAAATACTCTACGATGGAGATCCATGTTTCCTCATAACTCTATGTCCTGCCAGACTTGCAAACCTCTGAAACAGTTTGCCATGATAGTCCATACCGAAAGATAAATGCTGGAGAATTTTCAGTGGTTGAGGTTGTGGGGCAAGATTAAAGGTGTGAACCACTTCTGTGAAACCCCACTTCTGACTATCCCTCTCTGCTATATTCTGTGTGTTGGGAACTGCAGTTGCAGATTTCACCTTTCTTCAGCTGCACAATTCCCAACCATTTCACCATCACTTGCTGACAGTGTGAGCAGGAATGGAAGAAAGTGGTCCCCACATTCTCCTTGCCTACCTGATGGTGGGTTTTCTCCCTTGCTCTGGTCCAAATGCTTACATCTTCCTGACGTAAATGAGAAAGTCGCTTGAAGCAAGTTAAACCTATTTTTTTTTCTTTCCCCTCTAGATTAAATTTAAATCATGCCTACTCCTTTACCCAATTCACCAGGTACCTGTACAAATGCTGCTGCCAGCACAGAGGAGGGAGACAGCTCAGGTGAGGGAATGAGTGACTGTGAGCTGTGCAGAAGAAAAGGGAGAGGGATATTCATTTCGGTGGCAGCAGCATCTTGTGGTTTGGTAAAGTTTTTGTGAAACTACAGCAAATTCACCAACTGTCATCATCATGTCTGCATGGGTAACCTTCATCCTGTCCCCTTTATTTATAGTGCGACATATTCTAGACATGGTAGTATTTTTTATATACCGGTAAAATTGAGAAAAAATTCTTGTCTTCAGGTACACAGGTGGAATGAATGAGATTACAGCCCAAAAAATGCCTAAATATGGGTAATTTGACTGGTTTCTGAAACTAATAATTTTTTTTGGTTTTTTGTTGTACAAATATTTCTAGAATCTCTATCTTAAAATAAATGAATGTTCCATTTGAAAATATCTGGCTTTAATTCCTTTAACCATAGTCACTGCACTTGCTGAAAAAAATACCAATTCGGAGCATGACACAGCTATCTATGAAATAATTTAACTGCATCATGCACGGTCAGCAGAAGTTCTGCACTGTAATTTGGAGAAAGAGACTTCGTAGTGTCACTTACTCTCTAAGCTACATATTGTGATTCAACAATTTTCCTTCTTATGTATTGTAAAAATACGGGCAGTTATCCAGTTATGCCAGAGCATCCTTTGTTAACATCAGAGGTTTGACTTGGAAAAGAAAGGTGTGGGTTTTGTTTGCATGTCATTTTAATTTTCAAGAGCAGCTGTACACCATAAGTAATATCAATAGCATAAGCAGGTGCACCTACCAGTGATAGTTAAATGGTTCTTCATTGTTTGATTTGACCAAATACTTCAGAAATCACTTGGTTCCACTCGGTGACAGTATACATGGGAAAGGTAGCTATGCAAGAAGCTGCAATAACCACCAACCTTGAGTTTTGGAGCCTGAGTTTGAGTTCTGAAGGTTAGTGTCCTTTCTATGTGTGGTTGTGTGTAAGCTGTCTTGAAGGACACTGTTACAGAGTAAAAAGCTCGGGAGTTTTAGCAACCATGTGAATGAAAACTCTCACAGCTGCTGCTTGAGTGCATGCAGAAGAAGTGGCACATCTCTTGTTTGTCTGTGTGTGGTGTACCCAGGTGGCAAATCAATCAGAGTATGCCTTTCCCCAGCACTCCTGGCTGTAGCAGGATGCCCTGGGAGTGTGGAACACAGTGCATGCTGCTCACAACAGGCCATCTCTACCCGCTTCTGTTTTAAACCAGGCTCCTCCCCACAGTAATCTGGTAATCTGTTAGTACTTTTTCTAAGGCAAAAGTACTAAATTTATTGTAATTTATATTTTGTACTAGCCATTACTCTGGGAAACCTATAGTTATTGTAAAAAGATGTGAGCCATTAGAAGGACCCTGACATCTAAACCTTCCTAAATAATGTAACATAACAATAAATGTTTAACTTCTTTTGAAAACTAGATAATGCATGGTATTCTACTTCCAGCTGCATATTTTGAGTCAATGGGAGGAAGAAAATCTTGGCCTAATAAAACCTGGGAAAAACTGGCAATGAGCAAAGATCTGTGACCAGAAAATTGTCTCAAAGGTGGAAAAGTATTTTATAAATACATATTTATTATTCATTTTATTTACCAAGAATAACTCTTAAGTAGCAAACCTCTCAGTTACGACCTATATAAATCTTGGCTCTTACCAGACAGTTGCCTGTGATATAATATCACTTACATTAATTTCATTGGTCCAGCATAGACTAAAGAAGTCAAAAACTGAAAAAGATCAGTTTCCAACTCATGTTTAAGGTGAATAAACATCCCACTGCATTTTTAGTACAATAGAAAGAGCTGTGATAGTCTTATGGTGGGGAGCAACTCAGTCTCTACCAAGTGCTACACAAGCTGTGTGGCTTGCTGCTAAAAACACTGGTCATAAACAGCCCTTTGAGTCCAGCCAAAGCAGGAAGAATGGGTGTGATTCAACGGCACAGGAGCGTAAGCGTGTCACTGAAATGTGGTCTTCTGGAAACTGCTTTTGACACAATGGAACTATTTCTTGGCCGGCTCAATTGATGGTCACGTGCTTTTGTTGCCATGAGCTGTGAGAACCGCTTGCATCAGACGTTGCTGTAGAAATGTGAATGTAATTTATGATGTAGTAATTCTGTACGTCTCTTATGTCTGTGTTCTTATAGCCACTTGGGCACTGAAGTAGCTGAAATGAGAAAGAGGCAGCAGTCACAAAATGAAGGAACATCAGCTGTGTCTCAAGCACCTGGAAACCAAAGGCCCAACAACACATGTTGCTTTTGTTGGTGCTGTTGCTGCAGCTGTTCATGGTATGTCCTGTAGTATATTTGCTTCCATATCCACCACAGGTAAACAATGAGAATGGAAAGCACTGGGAGCATGCAAACTTCTGGGAGAGGAGGCAGAATTTAACTTTTCACTTAAAAATTCGATTCAAAAATTCCCTGATTTGGTTGGACATCTTGTGAGGGGGAAGAGGAAAGAATAGTGAATTCAAGCTATATTTACCCTGCTTAAGCCATAACTAAATGAGGAAATTTCAGTTGTAAAACTTGTATTTGTGAGTGAGAGACTCAGTAATGAACATTGTATAGCTTGCATTCAAAACATTTTTTTTCTGCTTGTACTTTTGATAGTGCAGTTGTCTGCATTCAGGAGGATACAAGGGAGATGGTCATAAATGGGAATATGTGCTGTCTTGTTATATTACTAATATAAATTCTGTAAATCTGAAAACACGAGCCTTAACTCCACTTTATCTTTTAAATGGAATGGCGTAATTTTAGTGACTGTTTGTCCCTTCCTCAACAAAGAGTTCACTTGTAAAGTAAAAGATTTAAAGTCAGTTTCAGAAATAGCTTTAAATCCTCCATGTCTTGAGATGCATCAGGTCTTTATTTCTTCTTTTTATGAACACAGTATTGAGATATAAGGTAAATGACATGCAGTACTGTTCAGAGCCTGTGCATCGTATTAACTAGACAGCTCGGGTTTTTTGGAGTGACCATTCCTCTGTGTTATTCTCACTTCAATCAGCCATCTGGCCCCGATCTGAGGCTATTTGCTTCAGTATATTTAAAAATACATACCAGCATATATGCACTAGGTACCAAATGGGACGGGATTTTTTCCAAGATACTGCCACATTCTGGAGGCAGTAGCAGGGTGGACCTGCCTTGGCTGTTACTTCAGTTTCACCTGGAGACAGAGTATATTTGGAGCAAGGATGATCCAGAGCTCATGCTTTTATCATTTTTACTTTGCAATATGTTCAGTCCATGTTGGAAAACAGGTGGAAGTGTATTAAATAGGAAGTAAAGAGAGGGTGTTTCGTCAATTTTCTCTCTGCTCTGGGACAAGGACTCAATATCAGCTATACTGTTACAGGCCAGAGATTCATTTAGCTCAGTATCCTATTTCAGGAAGTGGCCATTATCAGATACCACAAGGAGAGCGTAAAACAAGTAGACATGCACCTCCTCAACCTACCCACAATAAAACACCTCACAACTACTGCCAATCTGCAACTTAGGGATTTCCTGGCCCAGAGTTCATTTCTGTGTCATTTATAGACCTTGTTGGAATTTTCTTTCCCTAATTTGCCAAACTGTTTTCTGAAGCGACTTCCTGAACTCATCTAAACTTTTGGCATCCAGGGTTTCTTTTAGCAATAAATTCTACAGTGAGCTTGTGCACTCCATGTATTACTCCCTTTTATTTGTGTTAACCTTCTAGAAACTAATTTCATTTGATGCTTCCTTGTTCTCACGTGAAGAGCAGTGACTAATCGTTCCCAGGATGGTCAAGATTTTACAGAGCTCTCTCATATTTCCCTTCAGCTGTTTTTTCTTCCACAGTCTTCTCTATTTTAATCTCTGTGATACAGAAACTGACCCAGGCCATGATTTATCCTTATCTGTCCTATTTACTCACCTACCTTGTGTCTCTCTATGTACTTTTCCTATTCTACTATTGCCTGTCTGAGATGTGTGACTAGATCTGCTTCAGTGGTCGAGACATGGGTGCACCATGTTTTGTGTTTGCTCTTGAGTTTTGTTACCAATTCCTAGCACTCCGCTTATTTTTTAACAACCCCAGAGATGATGTTTTCATGGAATTATCTGCCCTGAATACAACATCTCTTGTCTGAATGTAAATAAAGCCCATCATTGTGCATGTACAGCTAGGGCTGATTTTTGCCTTGCATACTAGAATATGAATAGACATAAAATATCAATCTAATTTCTAAAACTTAAAGACAACTAATTTTATTTTTTAAGCATGCTGTAACTCAAGAAATCTTATTTGACAACTATACCCTAATTTGAAGCTCTTGTGACCCTTGGAGTGCCTCCAGTCCTTAGAAGGCAATACCATTATATATGTAAACAGACTATGCATATTAAATCTAAATTAGAGTAAGTACTGATTTGAAAAATAGGATATACCTTCAGCTGCTCTAGTAATTGCTTTTCTGTCTTTCAGGGTTTTTCAGGGCTTGAGACTGGGATTTTTTTTTTTTTTGCAAAATAGATTAGACTGAGCATGGAGAAATCCTGTTAGCTAGTTTTCAAGATTAGGTCAAATAAGTGATCAAAGGAATAGTTACATCACTCATGTTTGCTAAAATCAGAAAGACAGAAAAGGTGATGTAATAAGTATTTTCCAGCTCTATCTTCTATGATTCTATAATGGAAATTCCATTAGAGGAGAGATGGGACAAAACTTTGGGAAAAGCAGTAGGAAATATTTCAGAATCTCAATTAAAATGAAGTACTGATTGTGGTACCAAATTTGTTTTGTAGATCAGAGGAGCAGTTCAGGAGGAGTACAGATTACTGTTCTTGCCTCAGCTGTCTACCCTAAAAAATTACAAAAATAATAATAATTTTTAAAAAGTAACTGACTTTATTATTCTGTCATATATAGAGGATTCTAGCTAATTAATTCTCTAGTGTAGTTCTCTGTAATAGAAAATCTTAATCAGCAGTTGTAACAGGTTCTCTGGACCTAATGTAATTACATGCTTTCCCTAGTTCCACAGGTCTTTATATTTGAGTAACATGAATTTCTCAAGAGATACCTTCTGGAAATGTTGCTGGATTAATTTCTGGGGAAGGCAATGTTCTATCAAGATTAGAATTTTCTTCAGTTTTTCCACCTGTGTGTGACTGATAATAGCTCTTACATTGCTAACCTCTTATTGCCTCAACTTCACCACCATTCACAGAAATGGAGGGAGTATGTGCAGATTTTAGTAAATTATTTTCCCTTTTTCCTGTTCAAAGAGTTAGTTCAATAGTTCATATATCCAAACAAATCATTAGAATTCTGAAAATACCTTTTGTGAATCATGTGATGCTTGTTTAAATCCCATGTTAAAATCAGAATAGGCATTAAGTCTTCTGTTTGCAAAGAAGCATAGGCAAATATTCACAGCTTTGTTTGGGGAAATAGTATCTTGCCTAATAGAGACTTGTTAACATCAAAAAATTAGATTGAAAAACTATTCGGTACATCTTACTCCAAACCTTATTTTTTGTTTCTCTCTAATATATCTTTCTTAAAGGTAGCAACTATTTAGAGGATTTCCCTATTGTTATGGGATAATCCTTGTAGGTAACTCAGCCCCAAGCAGATGCTTACTCCTCACCAGCAGGATGGAGAAGAGAATCAGAAAAGTGAAAGCAACAAAATTCTTTCATTGAGATAAAGAGTTTAATTGATAAAGCAAAGCTGTGTGCACAAGTAAAGCAGAACAAAAAATTCATTCACAGCTTCCCATCAGTTCAGCCATCTCCAGGAAAGCCAGGCTCCATCACATGTTTCAGTGACTTGGGAAAACAGACGCTACAACTCTCAGTCTCCATCCTTCCTTTTTCTTCTGCAGCTTTTATTGCTGATCACAGTGTCATATGGTATGGAATATCCCTTTGGTGAGTTGTGGTCAGCTGTCCCAGCTGTGTCCCCTCACACTTCCTGTGCACCCCCAGCCTGCTCACTGTCAAGGCAATGTGAGAAAAAAATCTTTGATGCTGTGCAGTGACTGCCCAGCAGCAGCTATAATATTAATGGGTTATCAACACTGTTTTGGTCAAAAATCCAAAACTTAGCACCATAAGGATTCCTGAAATTAACTCCATCCCAGCCAGACTCAATACATCTATTGGCACTGATAATCGCCAGGACAATAGATTGCTCAGTGTACAGGGACAAAGCAAAACTTATTACCAAGCTTTGCTCAGATTGGAGAAGAATGGAGATAAACAGGATTATTAAGATGGTTATTTTAATAGGTATGCTCACGATGTTGCCCAACTAATTCAAGCTCTAAACTTGTTTCTGAGGACAAGTAGTGAAGGAAACAGTCCTCCTCAGTGGAAAAAAATAAAGTGCTTCTGAAGTTCCCAGCAGGGGAAGCTTTTCCCCTTACAGCAGATGCAGATGATACATCCCTGTGAAGACCTTCTGTAGACCTTCCTCTCTTCACTGACCGGACACAGACCGTAGGCACTCATTTCAGGAAGACTGCCTAGTTAAAGCAGCTAACAGACAAGCACCAGTCACATACCTATGGCTCTCTGTACTGAATCACCCCATGTCTTAAGCTTCTGCTAAGCTCCATTCCAATAGAGGACAGAAGAATGTGCTTCCATACAAGGTGTAATTTCAATTACTTGGGTAGCCTGAGATTTGCAAAATTTGCAGCAAGTCTTCTAACATGACAGTCCATAATTTCCTCAATTACACTTTCTCCAGAGAGTTGCCCATTTAGTGCTTAGAGCTGTGACTTTATAGTTTTGATCTCAGCTTGGCAAGGTAAGAGGAGCCTGCTATTTCACCTCCCCAACCTTATTTAGCAATCCAGTTCTCCAGCTTCCTGAGCAGACATGAAACCAGTTGTTGTCTTGCAAACACTTGTAAATTACATTCTTCAAAAATACTCTTCAGGCACTAGCACAGAGAGGTTGGCTTTTCTGTCAATTTTTTTTTTTTTTTGCTTCTTCCTTTGTCTCCTACCCGGAGCAGGAGTCATATCTTTTTATCCCCTCTTCCTTTCATAGGGTGCTCAGTGAATTTGAAAACTGTGGGACACTCTGATGCCTGATAATCTGTCTCCTTTGACTGTACACAGAAGGCTCAGAAGGCATCTGACATGTACCCTGCAAGAGACCTTAGCAGTGCGGCAGTCTGGGGGACATGAAAAGGCTTCCAGGGGATAAGTGAAGATGATCACTTAGCTTCACTTGTAGCTTGATTGAAGTGAGTGAGCTGAAAGGCCTTTACCCGAAAAGGTAACCATTGGAACTGCTGAAGACTTGTGGAAGAGAGTTTCCCACACTCAAGAGATGCCAGGGAAGATAGGGTATTTGCCATCTTGGCAGTAAACAAGAGTTGCTCTTGGCAAGAAACCTCTCTCCTCAGTTCTTATAACTTGTCTATGACTGCTGTGAGTTACTCTGAAACTTCTTCCTGGTGACGTTGCTACACAAATATTTTTCTTTATTAAAGGGAACATTTTCCTTGCAAGAGTTTAGCAGTTTACTTGGGCTTACAGGAAAATATTTCTGTCACTTGTACCATGAACATGAAATAGCAGAAACAGTTCTAAGAAGAATTTTAAATTGCATTAATATTTGCTCTCTATGTGGTTCAATGCTATCCTCCTCCTAAAAAACAGCATGCTCTAAATGAAAAAAAAACCCAACAAAAACCACTTTTTTTTTTCACTTCCCATCTCTCTAGTATTTTGAGAAGAATAACATTTTCCTGTCATATTTAATGTTATTTTGCTATCAAAAAATTGTGTCAAGGCTTTGCGTGAGTCTATACAAGATAATCTCTGGGGGCTACAGTCATGGCTGATTTTTTTTATTTAACTATAATAGAAAGTTTGAAGGACAGAGAAGCAAAGAAAGGATGGAAACAAAAAACAATTAAATGCAATAAATTATAGCCACATGTTCATAAGTATGTCAAAACTAAAACCCATATCCCTCTTCCCATGCCTGTCTGCAGCAGAACTTTTAGACTAGGAGCAGACTAGAGGTGGGCTGGTAGAAAAAAGTCACCCAGGCTCCAGGATTTTGTTAAAGCTTCTGACAAGAAAAGAAAATCTCTATCTTTGGAAAAAAAGCACTGATTTTGAAAAATATATTTTTGCTTTTATTTTTAATTCTTCTTTTCTTCCCTGAACACATAGGACAACGCGTCTGAAACAGATGTACTCAATTCTCTGTGTTTACCTTTTCAAAGCATCACACCTGTGAAAAAGTAAATATGGAAAAAAATGCATCAAGAATTACTTTAGTGCAAAATACAGAAGTGCAGGCTACTGTTCTCTATTTTACTGAAATAGAAGGTGATATTTTTAAAAATATTTAATGGGAAAAGATGTTCCAATCTGAGCCTTTTTATATTTTAAAGTATCACAGAACACCCTTACATTTTTACCACTTGCTATTGTAGAGGTCAAAGATGAAAACATTCTGTCTCTTTCCTGGAGAATAATTTATTCTGAGGGAAAGTAGGCTTAACTAACACAGGAACTCATGCTTTGTGCAGCTACGGGACAGTATCATCTGATCATGAGAGTGTGATGGGCAGCACTTAGGTGCTTTCTTAGGAAAGTAGCACAAGTTCTTTGATGGGTAGTGTCTAAAGCTGGATAAAATACATTATCTGAGTTGTAACACAACCTACTGAACATGATATTCATGAAAATGAGTCTTAAATCACCTTGTCTTTAAATCCACATATCCTCAGTTCTTAGGCCATGAGAGAAAGATGGCAGACGTTCCTGTTGTTGCTGGAATGCACCATGGGGTGAGCGTGGACTGAGCATTTAAATACCTAGTCCTTAGAAAAGGACCTCTCAAAGTTCTCTGAGCTACTTAAAAGAATAAATTCTCAGCATTTGGAAAAATAAGCAGAAGACACACTAAAAATAAATAGCTTGTCAAGTATTTATTTTTTCATACTTTTGTAAGTTAACAGCACTTATTAAATAATACACAAATAAAGCATTCCTTTTCCCTTTAAAGCAAAAGAAAAGGATAATCTCTAAACTGAAAAAAAACCAGATCAGGGAAGCATGCCTTCCTAATAGGTATGAAATTTAATAAGCTCTTTCTCATTTGTAGTTAAGACAGGGGAAGTGATTTTGCTGGAAATTTATGGAAGTTGAGTTCCTCAGGGCAGGCTGGGGACAGGTGGCTGTGTTCATGCTTGTTTACACAACTCTCCTAGGGCAACACAACCTGACTTGCCAACCTCTGGGCTTGTGCCCTTCTGTGACACTGGGCCAGATTGTCAGTGTTAGCCTAATAATTCCTAGAAGTCTGCTCTCTCCTTGAGCCAGACCACCCATTTACCTCATATGTGATTCAATACACAGCTTATCCCAAAGCTCCAGAGCTGGCAAGTAAAGGCAGCTTCACTTCCCTGTGAAGCAGATGTGAAATGCTATCTTTTCAAAAGAGGGGGGCACATTTCTTTGCCACTAGGTGTAAAGGTAGGTGAGCTCACAGATATGCTAACTTCTCCTAACTACTAGTCCAGAAATTTTCCTGCATCTGCTTCTAAAGAGTAAGATGTGAATGCAGGAAAACAAGATGTTACTGGCAAACCAAAAGGACTTTAGAAATAAAATTTACAGAAAACAAAAATTTAATGTGGAAACAACTAAAGGAAGCTTAAAGTTAAACTACTGAATCTCATGAGAGTCTGCCTTGGTCACTGTGGAGCCCTCTTCTAAATTAATCAAATACATCTCACCTCCCCTCAACAAAAATCAGCTAAGAAATCCCTTAATTCAAGCTCATGCACCACCTTTTATCTTCTTCCTTCCTTCTTCTCAGCCTCCTGCCACCTACCTCCGAATTCCTGTGGGAGCACAAGCTCTTGCACAGCCTCGGAATAGGGGCAGAGACCGTGAGCCACCAGCTCCCACAGCAGAAAGGGGTTTCCACAGGAAATTTGCCAAGAAGTAGATTTGATGCAGGCTATTGCTTTGTGGGACATGCAAAGTAAATTAAAATCATGTCCTTTCCTAGGAGAAAGCTGGAAGCTACACACTGCATTTATTTTGGCAAGTGGTGCAAAGGGGTAATCACTAAGGTGCTGCCAATCTACCATGAAATCATGGTGGAAGCACAATGATACACAAGACGCTACGCAGATGTTCAGCATATATAAATAATTCTAAATTAATTTCCAACCAAGAACCCTGGTTTGAAAAAAATTTTAACACTGTAAACTGAGTCTACATCCATGTAAAGTGATAAATGTTTCTATTTTCATATGTATGAGGTAAGCCTTTTTCTCCCCATAATAAAATAATAAAAATAGAAGGCTAATGCAAAGAGTAGAGCAGCAGCTTATGCAGCTGGTCTGTTAACTTTCATCAGAAGCCAGTGGTAGAATCCTCATTAACATCAAAACCAGACCTGGGCTCTCTGTGCCAAGCTTTCCTAGTATCAGGATTTTATTCTTAATAATTTAAACTTTGAAAGTTCATTTCATTTTGAGGAACAGATGGAGGCTCATGTGTTTACTGACATTTTTCCCCATCTGTGATAACACAAGCAGGTTAGAGAATGAGTGAATTGTAAACATAATAGATTAGCAAATTTTAAATAAATGTTTCTGAAAATTTGCTAATGAAATGCAGATTCCTTTGTGTGTAGTACTACTAAGATACAAACCTCTGATCAGTCTAACTGCAGAAAACAGTCCTATTTCAAGCAAGCATTTCTGTAAAGAAACTTACAGTGAAAAAAAATCAGAACTCCAATCCTTCTAAATTGAAGGATAAATACATGCTCAGAGGGGATTTGGGATTACAAAAGGCTCATTCTAATTCAGTGGTGCAAAAGATACCAACAGTAGCTCCTTAGAAGGAGGGAGCAGACTAAATCTAGTTAACTTTAGAAAATGATCTTGATTCTGTCCTGGCACAGCACACAAGAGTGTATTCAGGGACAGCTGCTTTTGAGGAGCCTAGAGAGAGAGAAAGCAGTGGCAGAATCACTTCCACTGGTGAAAAGCAGCTTAATGTCTCCTCTGAGGCTGTTTAAGAGATGGATTGCTTCAGAGCATCAGCATCTTGGCTTTCCCTCACCCTTCATACCCGTTTCCCACCTGCCTGCACCAAAATGCTATTCAGCTTGGTGTCTGTGGAACAGTGGCTGAAGGAAGATTTGTAATGTCATGACAGATTTTCTGTAACCAGAGCACAGCTTGACTGTTTCTGTGGTGAATAGAAAAAAAAATAAGAAGTCAGGAGTGATGAGAATGCCTGAGTCCAGCTTACGCTGTGATTTTCAGATATTAGGATTTTGGAGCCTTTGAAATCTCTCCTGATATGGTTTGGGCTGTTTTTGGTTTTCTTATGACAAATTTGCAATTAGATATTTACAGAAAGATGCATTAACTCAGAAGTCCATGGAAAACCACATAAATGGAGAAGTACCTGAAAGGTCACAATGGGTCTGAGATCAAAATATAAGCTGAAGTAAGGCATGTTGATAGGTGATGACATTTTAAGGGTGCCAAAGTCCCCTTGCAAACCCTCTGAACTTTATTCATTGTGGAATAATAAAAACTTTAATATTCAACATGCAAAAACAATAACAAAACCCCCTTATCCAAATTAAGCACACTGACAGTGTCTATACCAGTAAAATCAGCAGGGCCAGGGTCTAACATGGGCTACAGCCAGCCTGTACAGTAAATTGTGAGCAAGTGTTAACTCCCTGGCAGAGATTTGGCCAGTGCCAAAGTGCAGTCTCAGTCAATGGCCTGTGGCAGGTGCAGAAACCCTGTTTTGGGTATGGGCTTTAGTGGACTGAGGCTATGTGGTGCCAGTCAACCTCTGGACTCTCCCAGACTATTTTATCTGCAGAAATAAATGCAGCCTGTAGTTCCAAAACAAAAGGGAAAAAAATTAGGCTACTAAAATCTGTCAGCAGCAGAATTTCCATCTCACATAGGTTTACTTTTTAACCATGTATAATTCCAAATTGGTTTAAAATGTCAGTTAAAACAGGAATAAATGTCTAGTGCTTTAAAGAGAAAAAATGAGAATATTTCATGGAAATGAGTCTGGACCCCTAGTAAGCAGCACTTATTAGATGGAGATGCTCTCACTAGAAAAGTGGGTCAGACATTCATTATGTGAGTCAGAAAGGCAAAGGAGATATGAGTCTTGTCTAGGCACCCTTAATAATTCCATAGCACATATATTTGTCTGGATGGCAGTTCTGGTTCTTCTGAAATACCTGGGTGAGGGCCTGATACTGGCAGATGCTGAGCACCCATTATGGAGGAATGGGTAATTTCAGTTCTTGTTGACATCCATGCTGAAAGTGCTTCCCAGCTGAGGGCCTTGTCTAACAAAATTTGGAAACCAGCACCAACACAACAGATGTCTGTAATATACACAGACTGGCACGGAGGGTCTCAGTCCTGTTTGTTATCTGGAAGAATGTTAAGTGGGAGATTCCCCTGCCTTACTTGACTGTGATGTGGATAAGTGTAAACTAGTTTAGCCTGGGCTAGTTTCACAAAATATGGTGTTCATAAACATCAAAGTAGGAACTACCCTTTGAAATTTCCTAAAGCTCTCTTTAACTGGATTACTTTACAACACCTTATGAAAAGAAAAATGCGAATTTAGTATGAATGTGTCCAGGCATCCCTTCCCATTTGGAAACTACATCTAAATCTATGGAATCTAGCTACATTACCGAAGTAGCGACCCTATTCAAGCTCAATTCTTTACTGTTGCTCCTACTTTAATATCTGAAAAACAAGAATAATAAAGAAAAAGCCACTACAGAAACTGAGACCAGGCTCATTTATCAGAATTAATTGAGACCATTAGGCTTGCTTGCTAGTTTTGGAGGGCTTTTATTCATCTAGCTACCCTTTCAAGGGATACAATTTCCATTTCTTTGAATGCTACAGAACTGTCACTTTTAATTGTCTCAAATATATGAAGGAATGGTTTGCAAAATAGCTGTAGCCAGGAGTAAGGACACTGCAGATTGTCTAGTAATTAAATATATCCATCATACAAGATGGAATATGAATGGTAATATTATTCTGAGGGAAGGAATGAAGCTGATAGCCAGACTAGTGATCTGTTGGGTGACCTGACAAGAGAAATACATCCTTGAGTTGAATGTTGCCTAAAGCAGAAACCATCTCTGAAGTAATGGGAGAAAGGGAAAATAACTCCACTAGAAATCACTGGTAAGCAAACTTTGGCAAGTCCTGGGCTTCTTACCTGTACAGAAATTACATTCCATATATGAGAACAAAAATCTCAAAAAAATATCCTAGAAAAGACTAAACATTTACAAAAGTTGTAATTACTTCTTTTGTAGCTATCATTATGTAAAAGTAATATAATCTCTTTTAGGTAAAATCCAGCAAAAAATATATTTTCTTACAGATTTTCAGAAGAAAAAAATATTGTAAGTAAAAAAGAGTTTAGGAAAGTCAGATTGCTTTAAATCACTAGTTCTTTCTTCTCTTGCACAGTTAAAAATTTTGCTCATTGCTAGTCTAAGTTTGAGGGAGATATTGTCCTTTATTTCAGAAGTTCAAGTACAGTGCACACTGGTAGTTTCCATCTGCCTTTGAGCTCCTGCTGAGCTGCAATATCTGTAGGTAGGTAGATTAAATCAGTCACACAAGAGCAGAGGAAGAAAACAACACATTCAGCAAGGCTGTCCTTTAAAAGGGCCAGTTCTGTTTCACATAACATTTAACCTGCACTGACCTTGAGAACCAGTTCTCTCCTTCAATCTGAAGTCATCCTGAAATGTAAATGTAATTGCATTTTTTTTAAGTAGACCCCCAAAATATTCCTCAATTGCAGTCTCTTTTTAAATATGTTGTTTGTGGCACTGCTGGCCACACCTGGAGCCCTATATCCAGTTCTGGGCTCTTCGCTGCAAGAGGCCTGGATATACTGGAGAGCCCAGCAGAGGGCCTCTAAAATGATTAAAGGACTGGAGCACCTCTCCTGTGAGGAAAGGTTAAGAGACCTGACGTGGTTCCACCTGGAGAAAAGAAGGCTCACAAGGATCTTATCAATATGTATAAATACCTGAAGTGAGAGAACAAAGACGATGGGGCCTGGGTGTTTTCAGTGGTGCCCAGTGACAGGACACCAGAGGCAAGGAAAACAAGCTGTAACACAGGAGGTTCCCTCTCAGCATCGTGAAACACTGAAATCAGTGCACTGAACTCAGGTTTAAGACTGAAACTCAGATGTTAAATGTTTGCAAAACCTTTCTGGGATTTTTTTGGGAGTATTTTAGGAGAACGACCCTTTTGTCAAGGGTTTTCCAGCAGGTTAGTTTTTCCATTGCCAATACACTTCTAAACATTTTCTAAAAGACGAAAGAATCAATATAAAAATTACATCAAAGGTCACATTGCAAATATCAATCTATGATGGAAGATGTATTGACATGTGGATTTTCAATTCTGAAAGGCTTTGCTTTCAAATTTTTCATGGCATCCAAAAAGAAAACGTAGTTTAGACAAATTTGACAATTTGTCTGCCAAACATGTTCTAATTTCAATTTTGACAGAAAATACAGGAGGAAAATACAGCTCGTGGCTTTAGAAAGAGACTGTTAATCTGACAGTCCCTTATGAAGAAAAAAGGTCACCAGATTTTAGATCTGTTCCATTTCAAAACATTAAATATACTGGAAAGGGAAGAGAGTGAAACACTGCAGATTTGCTAAAATCTGTAAAGTACTTTAAGTACTTGCTTTGCCGAGCACATCCCTCAATGACTTACTTTAGTTTGGCACTCACATTTCAGTAAGGATGATCTACCTTCAAGGTGCCATATGGGATGCAATTTAATAACCTTATATAATGATCTTACATAAACTCCAAAATCTTGGCCAAGACTTCCCATTAACAAAGAGATGATTATACTCTTAAGCAGTAGATCATTTTGGTTCAATTCTACTTCTACTTAAGCTGAGGAATTGCACAACACAATACTATCAGGACAGAGCTAAACATCTTAACTGACTAGACCTTTATAGCCTGAGGTGCTCCAGATACCTAGAACTGTGATTTCCACCGATCTCCTTTTCCTTTTGTGGTTTATAGTTGAATCTGTATTGACTTTTGACCAGTTAGGCTGAATGCTGCACAGTATTAAGAAAACACAGCAATTGAAAATCAGTAAGAAATTGAACCCACTCTTCCCCACATTCAAAGTATGGCAGAAAGATACAATCTCAAACGAACTGAGAAGTTTCTTATTTTTCATGGGAAAGTTCACAACTCTCAACATAGGTGATCTGGCCTTATCATAAGCCTTTGAAGAAAAGAATTCACAGAACTTAGTCCAGGTTTTCACAGGGAAGAAAGGTAGGACCCTATTCATCTGTAGTATTTTAAAGTGTATTTCCTTCTGAATTCTTAAATGTCTCACTGGGCTAAAAGCTGTTCCTTCAGACAGAAAAGTTGAAATAGCACTGCAAGAGCAGCATTAAAGAACAAACACAGGAGAATGGGCAGTGATTCTTTTAGTCACCTTGGATTGCTGCTACAGCATTGGTGTCAGAAATAAGATAGTGAATGGGCCAAGATACCCATGTATAGGCACAAGGGGTTTTGACTACATCTCTATTCCTATGTCCACACACTCCACAGCCATACCATCAATGCTACTCTTCTAGAAATCTCAAGACTGTTTTAGGGAAGCAAGGATACTTCAAATACAAAAGAAAAACACAGTTTTTGCTGTGCTTTGGGATTTTAATGCTATAAGGCATTGTTTTTCACACTTCCCTCCAAGCTCTTAGTATAAACAGGATTCTGAGTGAAAAATGGAGATGTTGTTTGCAGGACTCTGAGAGATGAGGCTCTAATAAATACTCCATGTATCATGAAGTTAAGAGTTATAACTGCTGGGTTTCCTTTCAAGTTGTTTTCTTAATAGAAAATCTCCTTTCTTGTAATCAGAAAGCCTACTGGGAAAGAAATCTGCCACGAGAGAATGTAATTTTTCTAAAGAGCTTCTTAGATTTAAGCACAATACTTCATTTAAATCTATTTTTTTATTACACTAACTAGAACTATTCACAAAAGAGTAGTTAGAATAATGGTAACTAACAATGAATAAAACCAGGACAACTGATTATTTCATTTTAAATTGTGACGATAATTGTTTTTAAAACTATCAAAAGCAATTATGAAATGTCATTAAACTTTTCCACAAACACTATTTTGTTAGAAATCCAATTCAGAAGTAAACTAATTTTAACTGTCAAATCTGTGCAAAACACAAACTCAGTTCCAGTCAGCTGCATTCTCCATAAAACCCTTGTGGAAGGGCCTGTGAAACAGCTTCTGCATCCATCCTGGGTAGCAAAAATCAGACCAGAAAATTTACTTGCACTCCCGCTTGGCCCACAGGATTTATTGTGTGCAGAAATGTGCCCATGGGAGCCAGAAGTCTGCCTGCATTTAATGTTACTGGATCCTGAGCAGAGGATCCTAAGCTTTTTTGTGGAAAGCACATTCACGGCACACAGAAGTGCCCAACCGTCTGTTACAGACTGTTTCTCAGCTGTATGCTCTTCAAACAGAGATTAATAAAGGGGAAAAAGATGAACTACAACACTACACACACTACAACATAACAAACTGAATCAAGGGGGAAAATAAAACCAAGAAAAATTGGAAAGGAAAAAATAGTATGTTTTCTAGCCATTGGAAGAGACAAAGCATTGGAAGAGACTAATCACTTACGTAATTTTATCTTACTTTCTGTGACCTGTGAGGGAAAAAAAAAAAAAACAAAACAAGGCAGTTATTACTGCAGCTTTTATGGTTACAGGCTAAAACAGGGAGACCACACTGTAAGATGAACAAAGACCTGGGATGTTTGTGACTCCGCATTCTATCCCTCACCTGATGCTTTGAAATACTGGAGGAGTTTTAGCTGTAATACAAAATCTCCAAGATGGTTAACTTGCAAACACCTGCATTATTAAAAAAAAAAAAAAAGTTTGGGGTTTTTAGTTACATGAGGTACTACTCACAGAATCAGATGTCAAGTTCATAAATTCAACTTGAAAACACAGATTTTTTTCCACTCTAAAACAGCTGAGTCCAAGCTGGAGTCTATGCTTGTTTGTTTTTTCTTTTAAAAACAATTAGGATCATACATGCCTCTTGCACCATCTTACCACCTAAGGCAAATGTAATTCTGGCACTCAGAAAACTTAGCACCACAGGTACCTGGACTTTTTGAAAGGAGTTTATAGTTGCTGTGGACACTGCCAAGTAGGCTGATTATAGCCTTATGGTAATTGTTGGCTTTACCCCAACAGACTGCTTTCCTATGTCAGTCTGCTGAACACAATCTCATCATTTAGTTTTAAGCACAAGACCATTTGTTACTCAGAGTAGGATGTAGCTATTTTTCATTAAGTTTATAACTTGTTTTCAATATAAAATTTTACATCCTACATTTCTTTATTGAATTTAGTGAAGAGCTGTTAATCATTATCTTTTCAAAGAACTAGGATTGACACTAATGACAAAAAAAAACCTTCACTTTTTTTGATCTGTTTCTTATTTGTAAAAAAGTTATTCTGTTCTTCTGGCTGAGTTAAGACCAGATTATGATCAGTTTAAGCAAGCGATTCCATAGGCTTTTGACCACTATTCCCCTTCAAAGTCTCTCACAGACTACCAGGTCAGACGTGGGAATAACAAGTTTACTACATATCCCTTATGTTTGCCTTGCAGACCTCCAGGCATCCATACAAGTCTCCACTCTAGAATTCATTTATTACCACAGATTCGGCTGACGTTTTGAATATACTGGTATTATTAGAAGAGTTTTAGAGCTTTAGTCTGTCTTGCTATTCTCTCAAGGACATAAACTCAGAGGTCAGATAAGAGATGGATCCCCTTTCTCTCTAAGACAGCCAGGGGCCTGAAGGATATACTGCAAGTTTATCTGAGCCTATGAAAATGTCTAGTACAAGGCATGACTTGTTCATAAAAATAATTATTCTCGATCTAGTTTTTCTCAGAATAATCATTCTGGATATTATTAACTTATTGTAACAAAGAAGTGAATTCTTTTTCTAACATTAATAGAAGCAAGTTTTTTACCCTTTACTCAGCTTACAAAAAACAAGTTATCCTTTGGATAATATTGTTCGTGTAACATTTCATTCTCATTGATGCCTGTTTTTGTGACATTAAAAGGGAGAGAGAAAACAGTGATTTGAGATTAACATAGCTGTATTGTTCTTTGTGAATGGATCACAATAATACTGCAGTTACTTTTCATTATTATTGCTTTGCACAGTGTAGCAAAATCATCATTCGCCTCTGTGCGTAAACAAACACAGTCCTGGCTTGTATTCAGTGACATAAAGGTTAAATATTCCAGCCGTCAGAAAAAAACAAGGTGATAAAATGATTTTGAATTGTAAGTTAAATCAGGTTTCACGAAAGAAATTAAAGAATCCCAGTATAGTTGTCTTTTCCATTATAATACAGCATATTGGATATGGGGACCACGCCTATCTCTGACATTTAACAGAGCATGCCTCAGCATTTAGGAGTGAGCTTCTGAATAGGACTGTGCAAACAATTGATTTTTCAGTCACTGACTGTTGAACTGCAGTATTGAAGACAGTCAAATAGAAGACAAACAAAAATGAAAAAGACACTAGCATGCAGGTTTTTTGCATCTGAATTAAAACCAGAAAAAATATATTTCTGTTCATATAGCATGTTTTAAGCCAGACACTTGTAATAATAGCAAAGGATTCAGAGAGCAGGGAGATTATTAGGAGCACACCCATTCTGAATTGAAGAGTGAAGGTATTTACCCAGCTGGCAAAAGATTGAGACAAAGATGGGGACCAACACTAAGAGTTTTCAAAACCACCTTCCCCTCATTTCAGGAAAATGCACTAAACGTGTTCTTGTTTTCATGTGCAATAATTTGTTTGTTTAAAGGCTTCTCCTCTTCCAAACAGAAGAGGAAAGATATTTCCTATCTGAATCTATTTGGTAAATTCAGCTTGTGTTTTTCAAGACTTTTGGGCAATGGTCATTTTACATCATCTACCACTGTAATTTTAAAATCATAATTAAATCTTGATCTCTTGAGGTCTTCTGTGGGGAGAGAGTTGTGGTGGTTTTTTTCAGAAAGTTAAAAATATTATGTCTCTTGATCTGATGATAATAAAAATTTCTAGGAGTACAATAGGGTGAAGTGCAGTGCCAGTGAGATATATTCTTTCAATCAAAGGGTTGATCAGTGAAGGAAGCCTTCAGAACATCTGTTATCCAGAAAATCTTATCTGAATATTGATTTTCATCTGAAAACAAAATTCTGCTTTTAGATTATGTATGAACAATTGACTTAATGTGACCTTTGGCCTAGAATAAGGAAGATTTTTCTGTTACAGTTGTGGCTTGAGGGCTCATGGCCCTACTGTGTGACATAAACAGGTCCGGCCTAAAATGCAGTCACTGCCCAGGAGAGACTACAAACTTCAGCCACAAAGTAGAAACTGAGCACAGATCTCCTGAATGGCCAACCCAATAGCCTGCCAAACTAGTTCACAGTGTCCCAGTTTGATTTCTACTCCTTATCTGCATGGCAGCACAAAAAACACCACTAAGGCAAGAGGTTTTAATAGTCACATTATCTTCAGTGCCAGACATAATCGCAAAATACTGTGATGATATACTGCATATGATGCACATAACAGGGAAAATACCTGAATGAATAGTAGCTGGTGTCAGCCATGCATGGGCAGAATATTAATCCTGGCACCAGTCACAATGGCATGGCTTTCTTGAGATAGTGATAACAGCAATTTCAATGAGTCACCAGATTTAGGCTGCTGGTACATGAGAACCTGACTCTTGGGAAGCAATTGAATACCATTTCTTTACTGGATGTACAGAGAATGAAAGATCAGGTCCAAGCTCTAAATTACCTTCAGTTTCTTAATGGCAGTAGAAGGTAAGTACAGCAGTAGGGATTCAACTTACAAGAAGGCCAAAACTGTCAGCTGGAAACACCTGGAGGAAGAGTCAGTGAGATATTTGGTCTTAAATTAGTTCCACTCTCTTGATGATTTTATCTAATTAGCTTGGCTTTTTTATCTTCTCATGCAACAGGGTGCTTCAATACTGATTTAGTCAAGTAATTACTCAACAGAACAATTAATTGCTGAACTTGAATATTAACAGCCAAATAATAGCAGCTAAATAAATAAAGATTGGTTTTGTAAATCCCATCAGTTCCCCCAAAAACACATCAGCTAGGAACCTGGACCAGCTTAACCTTATTTGTAGTCATTTGTTCAATATGTATGCTTCTTCAAGTAGTCCTTGATCATTAACCCTTTTACTTATAAAGTGTATGAAGCTGCAAAATAAAAATGCTTTCACTCCAAGCAAAAATTACTCATAATAATACTGTTGCAGTAGTTCAAGAAACTTATTGGTTTTGTAGCAATCAGGAACCCAAGATATATTTGAAAAGTACATCAAGCACAGGCCACTGAAGTATTTTTTACTGTACTTTCCAGAGCAATAAAATCAGCATAGAAGTGGGCAGAACAAATCTTCCATATGAACAGAAAACAAACTCATGTTTGTGTTTTCCATTTAAGCTCGCCCTTTGACATCCCAAACTCTCCCTTTTTAAGGCATTAGTAGTTTTGTTGTGCTTTTATCATGGGTAATTTGCATCTCCAAATTTCAAAGATCTCTGCTGGGTGTATTCCAACTAATAAATAATAATAGCACCAAAGATGTTAGTTTGCATCAGATGTCTCTCTAGTACACCTCCCTTTCATTTAAATACTTTTTGATAGGGTGTATCAGCGATTTCCTCTTCTTAAAGCCTTAAATAAAATAATTTTGTTGGTTTTTAGCCTGTTTCTTTTAGTCTGTTTAGTATTACACTATACAGCATAATCCTTCTGACACAATCAGATAGCTTCAATGATGGATTAACGTATCAAGGACATCAGCTCCAGGTATGCAGAACACCTTTGCCTCTGCAGACTGCTTGAATTCCACAGAGAAATGTGAACAGATAGGGTGTTTCCAGCTGAAGACAGCAACATAGGAAAGAGCAGTGCAGTGTTGTCGTTTCAAGTTAAAAGGTAGCAATCTGTTATTGTGATCAGTTACTTAAAGGCTGCTTTCAAGCTAGCTTTGCAGTCACAAATGCTTAAATATTTAATTATTTTTTCTAACAGATCATGAACCAGTTCCTTGAGTGAAAACAGAACATGTACTTCAGTATAAAAATAATGGTTTCATTCATAAGAAAAACATATCAGAAGTATGTTCCAACAGTATATCTGTTGGAACTCTAGCCTTGACAGATGAAGATAAATAAAAGCTGAAATGTAGCGTTAGTTTTGCCACAAGAAATGTAATGCAGAATTTAGGCCAAGATGCATTACAAATATAGCACAGTTTTAAATGCAATACTCCAATGTGTTCCAACCCAGTATGACACTTCTGTCTTTGGAGAGTTCTCTATTTTGCAGCCCTGACTAACTTCAGCCATTAAACTCCAGTTATGAATGGTGAGATGAAGAAATCAGGGCCAAGTGTGTACCTTGCATTGTCACTACGGTATAGATACCAGAAAACTGGTATACTATGTGCCAGGCCCACAGTCTCAACTTTTTATTGAGGTTTTTAAGAAAATCAAAGTGCATACTGTCTATCAGTTATTCCTTTGATAAAAAACCATTACAATGAAGTCAACATGACCTGCTTGTTCCTATTCCTATTTCTCTTATTCACCACTCCCTACTTCACTATTCATTGTTTCATCTTCATCAACCCATGATGGTTTTCCCAAGTCTAGCAGAGATTTTGCATGAGCAAAACAAACAGACAACAGTCTGTTGATCCCAGACAACAAATTGAATTAGCAGTGTATACTGACTGCTCTCAGATGAGTCACTTTCTACTTCCAGTAAGACTCTGCATCCAAACCTTGAATGTCTAGTGCCTGACAAGTAAATTATCTCAGTACAGCTTCATTGCTGCTCATGTGATGGAGGAAGGAAAACAGGCAGCTTCATTCTCTTTTAGACAGACTCAAATGGACACCTTATTGCATTTGCAACCTACACAAGCTGTTTCCTCCTTCCGTGGTGTTATTCTTCCATGGAACCAGAGGACACTCTGTTCTCTGCACCCAGCAGAGAAGAAAAATGTTGCTCTACCTATGGACTGCAAAGGAGGGAGGGAGGAAGAGAGAGCTTTGTGCCTTCCCTTGCTTCTCCCTCACTCCAGCTTTGTGCTCTGTCCAGATGCAAGGTGACCCTAAGCAGTTACATGTGTGGACTTAAAGATTACAAGACAGAAAGAAAGTGGATGGTCCCTTTTTTTGTTCTCCTCCTGTATATGGAACTCCTATCTGTCTTTCCTGGGTGCTCCCTCTGTAGACTGATGAACAACAGGTCAGAGGAGACGGAAAGGCTTTTTACCTGCCAACCCCAGAGTTCAGGATGTGTTGTTTCTCCTGCAGCAGTTGATGACACCCTAACAACCTTAGCAGCACTGGAGCTGCATTCCTACGCTGTAACAGGGGAAGCAGGACCAAGGGCCTGAACTAAGGTCTTGGCAGGTAAGTGAAGGAGCAACCAGTATCAAAGAGCTTCGTTTGCAAGTGTACGTCTTTGTAATGTTTAAGTCTTAATATGTGCTCTGCTTTACCTGGGAGCTTAAACTTCCAGTTTTTAGAAGAGTATTTGAGAATACCTATTAGCTCTGCCAAATGCTTGAAAAAAATGTTGAGGAAACTCATAAATGCAGAGAACCTATAAAGAAAGATTATTTGTGCTAAAGATGTCTCAGAGCTGGGATTTCTTCTTAGAGCTGAGCAGAAGTTATTCAGATTAATGGGGGAGGGAGAAGCTTTATGCTACAAATATATTTTTTCTAGCAACACTTACAGTGACTGAGAGCATCATTGTATGGTGAATATTTAATATTCGAAATATGAGCTCTTGAGATTGGAAAGGAGATTTTTTGCTTGATTGCTTGTTTTCTCTCAACTGGACACATTTCCTGATGAAAGGAAATTTCCATCTCCTTACTACATTCCACTTCTTAAGCTTAATTATCAGAACCAGGTTTTCAATATGAATATCTATGCCACTCAAAACATACTTCACTTCAGTAGTTATCAGGAATTGTGGGTTTGCTGGCAATACCGTGTTCCAGAACATTCACAGAGAACACACACAGAGGAAGTCTTTACCACTATAGCAAATCTGATTTAAAAGATATTTGCAGAAAAATAAGCGATTCTAGTTAGCGGCTCAAAAAAGAAGAAAAAAATATTAAAAACATCCTTGCATAAAGAAAGTCTTTCTTTTCCTTGCTTGTGGTTAAATGAGGGTAATGGATGCCTTTCTGCTCAGAGGCCAGTATGTTTTACTTTTTGGAATGGAAAACAAATTTAGGTCAGAAGAGGAAATCATAAGGAGCTGCCACATGCTAAGTTCTGTATCTGAGCCATCTACTGCCACTGTATCTTGGAGGGAGAAAAGGGAACATTCATAAAGATGGAAAAGCTATCCAGAACTGGTGGGGCACCAAAGCCCCATCAACATCCTGTTTAGATATTCATATCCCCCGTACTCATACTGTTGCTAGTGTCCTCAGTTAACTAAGTGAAATCACTCCAAAAGTGATCTCTAAGTATTTGCCCATATTTCAGTGGATAAACTGTGAGCTTCTAAAAACCTGCATGTGCTAATAGCAACTGTAAATTAATATTCATCAGGGGAATATTAATATTCGTTCAGAGGAAAAGTCATTATAAAAAATTTTCTACAAAATTTTAGAGGCAAGAGTGAAAAATGATAGAGGTTTATATCTTTTAAAAGTTTGCATTACTATATTCATTGTTTTAAATTAACTTTCTCTAGACAAAATAAAGTGTTGTACTACATTGCAGCCTCACTGTTAGGAATGAAGATAGAGGAGACAATTCAGGAAGGCCAACACATACGACCAAACTGGAGAGTATCCAAGTCATAGAAGAATGGTAAGTTGATCAAACTGTTGTCTAATAAGTGTTTTGTCTTTAACTAGCATCAAGAATTGTCTTGGATTTAATTCTTTGGGAATGTCCTTTTAATTGCTTTTCCTCCAAAAAATGCTATACATAAGGAAGCAACATCTGTCCTGACAATGAAATGACAGCAGAGACATTCATAAGTCAGGCTTATTTACAGTTTCTTATTTGTGGGGAAGAACCACTGGGAGGAATGGAAGGTGCATGGACAGTTCCATATGTGGGTCTCTAGAAGAAGCCTCTGCTACCTGTGAGAGCATTTTTTCCTGTCTATCCAGACAAGAAGAAAAACTAATGGTCACAAGTGTACTTCATGACCAGATTTTTAACATGACTACCTTTCATAAAACAGCTTGAACTATGGTTTCACTGGAATTAACCAGAAAACACATGCCTTGCAAAGTGAGTTAAACACACTAAAAGTCTGAGCTTCTACTTCTGTCTAAAGCTTGGAACCACATTTATTGTGTGGGGAAAAATGGTAATCTGTCAGGGGCCCTGAGTTCTCTAATCCCATAAAAAGGAAATTAAAACTTTAGAGGATATATATGATGGTAAAAACAACCCAAACAACTCATTGCCTTTATTGCTGATGATGGTCTTCTATGAGAAGACAATATAATAAATTTCTACAAAATACTATAGTGAAGAGAGCTTCCCAACAGGCAGTAAGGGAGCTCAGGTTGTTTGTCAGCCCCATCCACCTCAGCAGGTTCTTTGTACTCTCCTCAGCAGAGAGTGAGAAGTCCTGAGAGGACTGTTCACCTTAAAATCTGTGTTTAAACTTTTTTATCCAGTTTACCATTACTTTGCAGGATAGTTTAAACATTAAACACTTTGTGATTTATCACAAATATCTTCCCATCATCCAGTCTGTCTTGCATGTAGAGTAGGAGTTGATAAATTAATTTGAACAGAACTTACATAGAAAAATGTCACTTATTGTTCATCATGGTTACACAGAAGCTAATGACAACAGCTAGTAAAGCTCTTGTGTTGTATCAGGAAGGAGAGGGTGAGTGCTCAAAATTAAGTTTGAAACTATATTTCATTGTTAAGTAATTTGAAGAATTCCTTTCTTAAGCTATTCATTGCTACATTAATGGATTAGTGACACAAGTAAGTCTTCTGATCGCTTACCCATCCACTGGTAAAAGCCACAAATAGTTTCCTTCAGGAAATGGGAATGACTTTTCCCCATTTCTTCTATTTCCAGTTTTGCCAGCAAAATCCATCACATCTCATGCCAAAAGATCAACATTCAGGTCAATACCATGAAACAGAGGGAAGCTTAGCAACCCTTAGGTACAAGCACAGAGAAATATGCTAATTTAAAATCTCTCTGAATTACTACTTTGTTGGGCCTCATTAGTATGCTTTTGGCTGCCAAGAGCCTTTTGTTTTTCTTGTTCTTCGTAAACCAAATCATGTACAGTCACCATCAGAGGCAGGCAGGGACATCAGGTGTCATCTAAACTCCTCATGAAAGAGAGTCTATATCTAGCTTGCTGGAATCACAACCTTAACAGCAGAGGCATGAATTCAGTGCTGTTGTGGGATTTTGTCTTTGAGCCACATGGCTAAGAATACTACCAGAAAACTTGTAGAAAGTCAAGTGCATGTCTCATAACATTAAACACATTTAGTGGGCTATTGGGATAATGAATGCACAAGTGAAGAGCAAACAAAATTCACCGCTGAAGCCTTGTTGCTTCCAGTTTTCACTTTGGACTGAAGTGCAGCTGAAAGGAGAATTTTTTGACGAATGTACAAAAACACTGTTACAAAAATAGTAGCATATTTGTAATGATATTTGCTTTTGCAGCCAAAACCCTACTGCAGATGAAATTTTGTCTTGGGCTCAGAATTTTGACAAGATGATGAAAACACCAGCTGGGAGGAACCTTTTCAGAGAGTTTCTTAGAACGGAGTATAGTGAGGAGAACCTGCTTTTCTGGCTTGCATGTGAAGATCTGAAGAAGGAACAGAACAAGAAAGTTATTGAAGAAAAAGCAAGACTTATATATGAAGATTACATTTCTATACTATCACCAAAAGAGGTAAAGCTTTAAATGTTACATTTGCATTTTCTGTTATCCCAAAGCAGAAATGTTATACCCTGGACTGCCAGGTGAGGGTCTGAAAGTTCGTCAGATGAAATTCAGTATGAACATTAAATCGTGAAAGGAAGGCTCAGAAACAGTAGAGATGCAGGCACTGGGCCATTTAGCATTACCAGCTGCAACACATCCAAGTTCTCAAAAGCTCGAAAGCTCCAGTAAGAGAAGGCTGAGAAATAGGTTTGTTTCTTTAGTAATGCTACATGTCTGACAGAGAGAGGAAGTAAGTAATGCAAATGGATTTCTGGAGAAAAAGCAACAAAATTAAGGAATTTAAATCAGAATCATTATAGATTTATCTGCTGCTACAGCTGTCTGGGAGAAAATCCAAATTTCTGCTGGTTATTCCTATGTGAGAATCCAAGAATGAAGATGACATATTTTATCTAATGAAACGTATAATACCAGGAAATTATATAAGATTTTCTTCAACCCTTTAACTGAAACAGACAAATTTTGAAATTATCTTTGCCTGTAGTAAAGAAAAAGCATCCCCTATCAAGCCATGTTTTGTAATACAGAGACATATATAAGCATATAGGCACTATAGAAGAGTTTTTCTTAGGCCACATCATGTACCTTTATCTTCTTTGCCTTGTCTCTGTGCATTGCATTTGAATTCCTACTCAATGGCATAATTTATGCTCACTGTGGACCTTGATTCCTACATTTTACTTCTTCACTGCATTCAGTAATAATTTGAAATTTAATTCATATGAATGAAGCCAAAAGTGATTTATAGCTCCATTATCTTCTCTTGTGCCATAGTATCTACTTTTGCTTTGGAGTGAAATACAATTGCCAATACAGCAAGCTAATAATAAGTTTTTCTTCTAATACCATATTTTTACCAGATAGGTATGTGATGAATGCTTAATTGTCTTTTTAAGCTAAGATCAATCACCATTTAAAATTCAAACACTAATTAAGCATTGTTTGACTTTGATTTTAACAAAGCTACTCACAAACTTAGTGCACTGGATGCATATAGATCTCATCAATCCATACTGGAAAACTTAGGAGGTGGACAGGAACTGTTTGCAATGCGTTAGAACAGCATGGGAACTGAAAAATTCTTGTTCATCCAGGCATCTCCTTCCAGATGTTACCTTTTGGCATAGGAGCTGAAATATTTAGCATGACTCATTCAGTAAAGAAGTTATTGAGGCAGAAGGTCTTAGTGTTCTAAACAGATACTTTGTATTCATCTGTTTAGTAAGAAAATACCTTCAGTAATTCCAACTAGTTTGGCCATCTGGCTTTAGTGAGTCACTGAAAAAATACAATGCAAATTAACAGTTCCATAATTAATTTTGGTTTTTGCATTCTCTAAGAACAATTAACTTTTATTATGCTCAGTGCCTCAAAACCCCACTATCCTGCCAAATTTGAGGGGATTTTTATCCCAGCTATTATGTTTGATATTGAAGAACCAATTAGCTTCACAAACTGTTTTTGTTGATATAAATGTGTGTGCCTGAGTGTCAGGGAGAGAATTGCTTAAATCTTAGTGTATCCTTTCTGTGCTGCAGAAATGCAATGGTCTGGGCTTGATATCTATTCAAACACATTCTGAAGACACATGGCTGCAACACTGCCACTCAAACTACCATAGCACTGTACTCCTGCCCACACTCACTGGCTGAGGAGCCCCACTGGTCTCTCGTAGTTGTGCCTTGTGACTGATAACCAAGTGACAGCAAATATTGGAGGAGAACGAGCTTGTCTGCTCTGTCAGTAGCATACTCCAGTACGCCAACAAACCAACAATGCCAGATCCTACAGCTGGTACTGAAGACAGAATGAAAATGTATATTTACTTCTCAGTGCTGTAACATACAATACCACATCACACCAGCGTATTTCAAAGGCTGCTTCACCATGTATGAAAGCACAGGCTCACATAGCCAATCACATTCTGAGTTTTCATCTTGGTTACCATTCTTCATGTGCCAAGGTACCTTACATGGATCTTAATACATGGAGCTTTCCAGGGTTGAAGTCAATCCTTCAGACAGTATGAATATCTTTGTATGGTTGCAGAGCAGTAGGGTCAGATTGCAACTTGGTGTAAATCAGTATCTTAACTGATCTTTGCTTGGCATTTCTCTACTCAGGATTTTAGCCCTGTTTTTCTTAGCTGAGTAAACCCTTGCTGGTCCCAGTGGGCTTTGCTGCTACTGCCATTTCACTTAATCCAGAACACATTAATTTACTAGGTTTTAGAGCATTTTGTGGATAAACTGTACATTCACTCAAATTTCTAAAGGATATTCTAAAATCATCTGTGCATTCATCCAAAGCATAATCTGTCCTTTTCTGCCTAGGCACGGGAGTTCATCACAAATGGTAAGTAAATGAGAAGCTAAAATTGAAACTTGCTAACAGCTTCAATTTGGATATATGATCTTCTAAAAATATAAATTACCAGATGTGAAAGAATCCTGAAAAGAAGAACAAATCTGAAATAGTTAATATTAATGGGAAGATTAACACAATAAAAATGATAAAAATGTCTGGGTAACTTGTAAAGAACAAGTGTAAAAAAAAAAAACAGAAAAAAAATCTCTTGGGCAGCCAGATAACAATGATGGATAGAAATCTTCCAAAGGTTTAACCACAGACACTCAGAAAAAAGAAAACTGCAGCTCTCTGAATGACGGTAATTCAACATTCAGTTCAGAGAAATAATTCTAAATACATACAAATTTTTTAAGGTAAAATAATATATTTTCAAAAACTGCAGCTGCATTTCATTGTACAGATCTTAAGATGGATGCAAAGACCAAATAGAAACTGAAATAGTTGATAGTCTCTGTGCATTACACAGTAATCATGTGATGGTTCTGAAAGAAGCACAGAGCATTACTTGAATAACTGATAAACTCAGCATGTTCAATGGAGCCCTGAGAAATAAAGATACATATTACATCTTTTCCAATGTTATTGTTTAATTATTCTGTGCTCATCTTCTTCAGGTTAGTCTTGATTCCCGGGTGAGAGAAGTGATCAACAGAAATTTGTTGGATCCCAGCCCTCACATGTATGAAGATGCCCAGCTCCAGATATACACCTTGATGCACAGAGACTCTTTTCCAAGGTTTTTGAACTCTCAGATTTATAAGTCTCTTGTTGAAAGTATTACAGGCTCTACTTCTGAAACTTAGTTTTTGTTTTCAAACAAAATAACTTGATTTTTTTTGGGGATGGGTGGGATGGAAGAAAAGTAGTTTAATAACATCTGGAGCTGGGTTCCTGGAGAACTACAGTTTAGCACTACTCAGGCTACTGTGAAGAAAACAAATACGTATTATGGTCTCTGTCTACATTTTTACCAAGGTCCTCCTTGCTCAAGATGGCGTGGGAGGGGAACAATGGATTTGCCAAAATACATTTGTTTCACACTCCTTTCACCCTACTGCAGTCAAGATTGCAATGATGTATTTGTAGTTTTATGAACAGTCTCCTTGTGTATCCTCACACTGCATGTGCAAGGTAAAACTGCTTCACTTACCACTTAGTTGTTGCAATATTTAATCCAATAACATAAATTATGTCTGTATTTAAAAACTTTTTTTTGTGCAATACAGTCCTATGGTACATAGAAACAATTGCAGCAAACCAGAAAGAGGCTTGCATTTTTTAACATCACTAACTAAAAAGCCAATTTTTAAGGTGTAGCATTACTCTACATGCTCTACTGAGTACAATACACTGATTTTTTTGAAGCCAATATTTCTGTACAGAGAAGAAGAGCTATTTATCACTGTTTATTTAAAATAAATCAGGCGGAGGATTCCTCTGGTTGTTCACTGCCAAAACTGTGGCATTTTCATTACAGAGTTTGCAATGTCAAAGAAGAAGAAAATAAAAGAAGAAAAAAAAAAGCACAAATCACTTAAAGGGATCATTTCTGGGTGACACAATCTATGCGCTGATATTGTTTAATTGTTAAAAGAACAAAGATTTTCAATGTACATTTCAGATGTCAGATACTGTAATTGATTTATTAAAGACTGGCTATCCAGTTCTAACACTGTTGTATAATGTTATGTACTTCAGCAAAAAAAAAAAAAAAAAAAAAA
>VZRR01010028.1:739651-751976 GCA_013398015.1 Oreocharis arfaki | reverse complement strand
GGGGCGGGGCGCAGGCCGACGCGTGGCGCCGCGCACCTGCAGGGCTGGCGGCTGCGCGCGCGTGGGGCGCGCCCGGGCGGCGGGAGAGCGACGCGCGTGTCCCGGGTGTGCCCGGGGCGCGCTCCTCCGCTCTTCCGGAGGCAAAGAAGCGGCCCGAGCAGAGGTCAAGGGTACGAGTGAGTGGGGAAAGTCACTTCCCCACTTCCGCCGGCGTGGGAAGTGCTGATACTGCAAGAGCGCCTATTTCGTATAAAACTGAGATGGCTAATCGGGGGGTAGAAAACTGTTAAAGTTTTGGTGGTTGTTTTTTCATCCATCTTTCCCTTGCTGCCAAGACAGCCCAGCCCGCCTGCCTGTCTCCGTTTTGGCAGTCGCAGACGTCAGCACGTGAAATCTGCTGTTTCTACACTTTGTATGTGACTTTATATTGTGTTAGTAGCTGCACACTTTTAGTGCTGACAAATAATAGAATATTTTTTTACCCAGAATCAAACTTCGTTTTGATAGCAGTTAGAAAACCAAAATACAGAAAAGGAGTACCTTAGGATCAGTAAATATTCATTAGATGGTTAAATATTGCCTAGAACTGTAGTATTCAGATTTTAGCGTACAATGATAGAGGTATTAGTCCTTTTAACAAAGAGTGCCAGTTGTGGAACCACTGTGGAGCTCTTTAAATCCCTGATGTTCCTGCCACACTGAAATACAGAAAGTAGTTTTTTAGAGCCACAGAATGGCTGGTGTGGGAAGGACCTTTGGAGATCGCCCAGTCCACCCTCCTGCTCAAGCTGGGTCACCCACAAGTTGCTCAGGGTTTCGCCCGGATGGGTTTTGAGTATCTCCAAGGGTGGAAATTCACAACCAATCTGTGCCACTGTTTGACCACCAGCACAGTAATCGTTTTTTATCGTTGGCTTGGATTTTGGTTTTTGATGTTTAAGCGTAAGCTCTTTTATTTCAGATTTTTCTCATGTCTTATACCTGCACAGGGTTAGAAAACACTTAATATGTACTTAGTGTCTTCTTTACAGATCATGTTAGTAATTTGATTTTTTGACAGGTTTAGTGTGTGGTAGTTTGGTTTTGGGCTTTTTTTTTTTTTTTTGGTAGAATAAGTTCTTCATGTGGTTATTTTTTCAGAAGGTTTACTCAGAATGGCACTGATGTAAGTCTGAGGATTAACCATACTCAAATATTCCAGATGAGAACGAAGATTTCCGGAAGCTTGCAGAAATAGAAATTGCATCCTGTGAAGAAGAGATAGCTGAACTGAAGCAACAGGTTAGATCCCCTTATAAAGCCTCTGTTTGCTTGCCCTTCTTAAATTAACAAAGCCAAATTGTCTTCTTGGGGGTGTTGGAACTAGGTGATAATTAAGGCCCCTTCCAACCCAAACCATTCTATGATTCTTGTCAAGATGTATATGATAAATTCCTCTTTTCCTCCCCTCTGTGCTAGTTACTCCTCAAATAGTGTCTGTTAGATAAGGCAAATGAAAAAATTAGGTGCTATAAAGACATCCTGTAAGCAAGTGCCTATTTGTACCTGAAAATGTTTCAATCAAAGTATCTTTTTAAGTAGGTGCTATAGTTTGTCTTGTCTGGATATACCTTTATGGGTGTCAAACTTTAGCCCTTCGAGATGTTAAGCTTACATAGTATCACTAAGGAATGGTTTTGAAAAAATTTAATACTATGTAACTACTTTAGACTGCTACTTTATATAAATTTTACAGAGTATCTATGTTATTTAACAAAAAAAAAATCTTTACATTAACAGACTGTTGTAATGTAATGCTACTGTTGAAGTAAAAGCTGCTATGGTCACATTTTTTATTCCTCCAAGAACAATACGACAGTCACTTTATAAATATTTTTGTAAATATTTACAATTCTGCCAAAAGAAGTCATCATCTGTGGAAAGAAACATCACCTAATGATAATAAAGGAAGAAGATATAAGAGCATTGCTTTCTGGATCATCCAGAGTTTTGATCCAGCAAGCAAAATTTTGAAACAGTTTTTTCGGTTTTGGTGTATCTTTCTTCTGCAGATAAGGCTTTTCTTTTTAAAATAAATAAATGAATAATACATTTGAGTTGTTGTTGAAGGACTGTGCTCCTGGGCATCCATACCTTCTTAGCTCTGCAGTTGAGATGGAATTGAAGAGAAATCTGATTAGAAGGGAGATACTCAGTTGTCTTGCAAGAACAGGCATGTATCCTGTGGTTTATCCTCACAGTGCTCCTGATGGGTTAAAAACTTCTGTGAAGTTCCATGGCTCAAGAGAGAGGCCTGTGCAGCTCCTGTGACTGTGAACAGACACAGGGAGCCTTCCTGCAATGCAGCATCACCCTTACACACCTCTGCCTGGCTGAAGCCTGTCCTCAGGGCAGGAGAACACAGCCTTGATCAGTTACAGACTTGTCTGGCGTTTTATACTGTCTCAGGTGTGGATAGCAGTGCCAGAGAGGAGTCTTAGCTGGGTGCTTTTGTATTCACAGATAGTGTTGCTTTTGATTCCTTCAGAAGAAACAGATGAGAGTGATCTTGTCATGGAAGTAACTGCCGGAGTTGGAGGGCAGGAAGCCATGCTGTTCACCTCGGAGATATTTGATATGTATCAACGATATGCTGCTTATAAAAAGTGGAAATTTGAAGTATTAGAGTACTTTCCCAGTGAAATAGGTCAGTAAAGAAAATACCGTAACTTCTTAATTTAAGTTGAAACACTCATTCATATGACATATTAATTTCCTTAGTAAAGGAAGCTAATTTGCACTATCTTAATTTTAGAAGTGGAGTATTGTTTGAATGTCTAAATACAGTTTTCCTCAGCTTCTGTATTTGGGAATGAAAGTCCATGTCAGAAATACTATTAAAATACTAAAGTGCTACAAAGAAAACTTGTCTTTCAGTAGTTTCATTTCTGCATTTTAAAATTACTGAAAGACAAGCACTTGGCAGAAGGAAATTCAGAAAGTGATGCAGATATATTGGTTTAGCTTTTTTTTTTTTTTTTTTTAGAGATAAAGATTATGTAAACTTTATTTGGCTACACTGTTCTTCATAGTTACCTCATGCTTTAGTGTCTATAGATTAGTTTGGTGGAAGATTGAAAATCTGTTTATTATTATGGATCTATTGGCAGAGAGGAATCAGTTTTATTAAAATAATTCTTAGAGTTTAATCTAAAACATCTTAAATTTATTTGTAATATTATCTGATCTACAAAATAAGGAAACAAAATGTTTGGATATAGCTCATCTGTAACAGCTGTTAAAATCTTTATTAGAACTTGATTTTAAAAAGTGTTGTATTTGTAAAACATTCAAATAACTTTCTTTAGAGTTCTCAGAAAATATTTTATTTTGAGTTGATGAACATGAGCTCAGACTCCCTTCTAGAGTGGCTGCTGACAATGCAATTAATACACTTCTTTTAAAATTTTATGACACTTGAATTCTTTATTTTCTATTATCTAGATTTGTTAATATTAATAAACTTCTTGTATGGTCAAGAGGTTCTTTGCCAAGTAAACCGTTTTTACCGTTTAAATGGAGGCACGGATGAGAAGCTTCATGTTACAGTGCTTCTTGTTGCTGAAAGAGCAAAGTCACGTTCATCTCCATTCATGACCAGGCAAACGCTTTGCCAGGAGCTGAACCAGTTCAGCCTTCAAAGCCAACAGAAATCTGTTAACTTTCTTTTTTTAAAGTAAATGGAATGAACGTTGTACAGGTTAGAGGAGTGTAAACAGAAAAGAAGAAGAGTCTGAGTCTTCTTTTTTTTAACATACTAGGGGGAGAGGAGAATTGCCCTTTCCATTGGGGCAAGACTTGGATCAGGTAAACCCCAGCAGTCTCATACACTTCACCTTCAGAGGACAGTTTCAGTCAGCTTAAGCAAGGCCTGGCTCACCTTCCAGCCAGCTGTATGCTTTTTCTTTCTTAGCTCTAGCAGTTTTGTGGCCACTGTGCTAACTGGATCAGGCCACTGATTTGGCTTAAGAGCCCAGTTCTGGGATAGTTGTAAGTCAGGTCTGACTCAGCTTATAGTCCTATGATTAGAAGAAAAAGGGAGTTGGGCTTGGCTATCCTTTGGTGAAAGCTGAGTCCTTGGACAAGGAGCCCACACCCTCAGAGATATTCCCATTAATGCCTTAGATGAGAAGTTGAACTTATATGTTAACCTAGTATTTATCTATCCATATTTTCTCTTTGAAAGGGCTAGGTTTTTTTAATGGTTATATGTTTATTTTAAAATCTGTTTTGCTGAGGGCTTGTCTGGGCACTGAAATTAACATTTAGGATGTAAATATTGGGAAAAATAAAGACAGCACTATATTTTGTCAGCCTCTTGCAGTGTTTGTTTTGGTATTGCATAACCACGTCTTTTCAAAACAGATGCTGGAAATAAATTGGGAGGTAGGGGCACTGTACATGGCCCACAAAATGGATGTTTGAATCCTCAGGTTCAAAGTGTCTGTGCTGTGCTGAGTAAGAAGCTAAGGATGGTGGTGACACTAGGCTATTAGATCCTACCTACATTCCATTTTTATTGATTGCATGAGCAAAAGCAAAGTCCTGTGTTGAAATGTCAAACTCCCTTATTTCAGAGAACTCCTGAATTTGAAATCTGAAGATGAGCATGTGTCAACAAGGTGAATGTTAAATAAAGCTGCAATAAAAAATCAGTTACAGTCAACTCTTAAATGACTTTATTGACCTACCCTAAGGGATGCCACTGTGCAAAAATAGCATGTTGACGATTCAGCGCACATGTTAAAGCACAAACTCACATGTCATTATTTATCCACTGCTTCTCACCCTGTAGTGGCTGGCAGAGACACAGATGTGGGACTTTTTCCCAATCTGGGTATAATATGCCAAATAAAACATGAGTGCAAACTCATACCCTTGTTCTGAGTAAATAAGATTTCAGAATAGATTGGGACATTTTGTGTGACAAACACATAGTTGTCAAGAACTAACTATATTTGACAAGCCTACAACATGTCTGCCAAGATAAAAGGTCTGTCAAAATTTCATTAGATTTGGCTGCAGTTCATAATCAACCTGTGTTGGTAATAGTCAGTTTGAAGCAGTATGATCTAAATACCTGTCATTTGGACCAGTTTCTTGGTCATCTTATGCTAAGCACTGTAGGCACGCATATCACTATAAATTTTAAAAGCAGAGGGACAAAAATTACATGAAAGAGGAAGAGGCAGTTTAGGCTATCTTTTGCAAACATGACTGAATTTTGATAAAGTTGTGTGAGTGAACAGATTTCTGTAGAATAAAAACATTTGCAAACCTTGTCCATGGAGGTGAAAAACCTGGCTTGCGTTCTTACTGATGATTTTTTTCCTGCTCTGCAGGACGTTTTCAGATTCCATGTTACCTTCATTTTCATCTTTTAAAAAGCTGTTGTCTTGGCCCTATGGTTGAGTTCCTTAATCTGAGAGATAGCCTAAACCAGTATTTCTGAGAAGTATGTGCCCCTTCTTTTCCTCAGCTGTGGTATCATATTGCAAGACTTTAAAAGCAACTCTCTTTCAAGGCCGTCTGTGTCTTCTTCAGTCATTCCCTTGGCACACCATCCACTGTGCCGAGAATGGAATTTGGGAATTGAGCTGCATTAAAAACAAAAATGAGTGAAAAATTATGTTTATTTATGGTGCCATCGCTTCTCTGATCCTTCACTTATGCTTGTTTGCACACCAGCAAACAAGGAAGAGCAAGAATTTTATAAACTAGTAGAGCAACAAACTCTGTCCCAGAGCCATAATTGCTTTGGGCTTGACTTCCAAGTTCCAAGCTGTTCAGTGCTTGTAGGATGTTGCTGTCAAGTGTTTTGCTGGAGGTATTGGTAAGAGGTGCAGGAACCTGTATTCTGTTCGTTCCAGGAAAAAATATATGTAAGTGTATATAAAATGTATAAAAAGTTGTATATAAAAAATTAAATTGGACTCTATATGAAAGAATTTGACAGTCCTTTCCTTTTTGAGATAGAATATGGGTAAATACGTGTGGCTTTAAGATTGTTCTTGCGTTTTTAGTGTAATTTTGCCGAAACGTTTAAATGGTAAATTCATCATTTTAAGAAACAAATGCCAATGATGTGTAGATACACTGTTTGAAGTATAACGGCATAGTACCAACAGTTCTTCTTAAGGGTTTACAACTGTTTTTCTTTGGTATTTAAGGTGGCCTAAGACATGCAGTCGCCAGTATAGCAGGTGCTGAGGCTTACAAATACATGAAGTTTGAAGGAGGAGTGCATCGTGTTCAGCGAGTACCAAAGACAGAAAAACAAGGGCGCATTCACACCAGCACGATGACTGTTGCAATATTACCCCAACCTACTGAGGTAATATTTATCTTTTAGTATAACAGACATTACCAGGAGCAGTGTTTGATACCAAGTGTTTTCTGCCTCTCTTGTTATTCTCACTTAATTACTTTTTTAATCTTAAATTTAAAGTAGGTCATATTTGTTTTCTATTTTTATCACAGGGGTGAAATAAAGAATTTCTGTCTTTTCTCATAATTTCAAGGAAGTCACTGACAGTTTACTTGACTATGACTTGCAAATTCACTGTGACTGTCTCACGTGTTTTGTGGAAAACTACATTTTCTGCAAAGTAACAAAAGACTGAATCATTTTACCAGGCTCATAGATTACTTCCTGTAGCACCTTCTCTTTCCCATTTTCGTAGTGTCCTCACTTGCCTTTCTAACGTATATTGGTAATAATTCAGTCTTGCTATATTTGCTTTGTTAAAACCAGTGAGCGAAGAATTAAAGCTTTGTTTTGATCTTAGTTTCATGTTGACCTAGCAGACTGTCAGAGGTGTTACTCCTTCCTGTACTTTCTTGAAATCCTCTTGCTCTTTTCTCACAGAGACTTTTGCTCCTCTGCAGAGCCAGAAAAGGGAATATCTTCCATTTTATTTAAAAACCATCTGATCAAGCTCATATATTGGTTAACTTTGCTGGAAGAGGATGCAGAGCTCTCAGAAGAGGGGGAGATTTGTGCTAAGGGACGGTTATGCATCAAGTTACTATTTGGCTGATTTCTGGGGTTCCATCGTGATGCATTCCAATCTGATTACCAAGATTTGTTAATATGTTTATAAGAGAGTGTGAGCTACTACTCATAAACGTTCAGAAGTTTGATCTTTCATGAATGTGCCTTCTATAATAAACTGACTGTGCATATCTGATATCTGTCTAGAAAGAACACCGTAAAATACTTTTTTTTCTTTTTTTTCTGTCTCCCATGACAGATGAATCTGCAAATTAGTCCAAAAGATCTACGGATAGAAACAAAGCGAGCTAGTGGAGCTGGAGGCCAGCACGTCAATACCACAGATAGTGCTGTACGGATAGTTCACATTCCAACAGGTGCTGCTTCATTTTTTCCGTAGTACAAGACCTACATTCCAAAACTGCTGTCAGAATTTCTTTTGAAACAATAGTTTTATTTTCAAACATGGGCAACAGTAGAGCAGAGGTTTTATGCAGTTTTCATATCTGTTCATACTACTCTAAATGCACCATCTTGTGTCCACTCCAATTTTTAACAGTGGCTTCAGTAGGTAAGCTATCCATTTTGCTATTATACGTGACTCTCTAAAAGCATCCAGATCAGTTTCTGTCAAAAAGTTGTATTTAAGTTTTCAAATAATGAAAATGACACTGAAAAAAGGAGTAAGTTGAAATCTAATGATCTGCATTTTCTTGACTAGTCTCCAAAAGAGAGACTGTGGTATTTCTATATTAAAACATTAGTTTGTAATTGCAGAGTCTACTCAGGATGCCAGCTCCCATTTGTCTGCTGGCTCCTTTCCCATAGATGACACACATAATTAGGAGGCCCATCCCTCTGGCTCAAGTTAGGAAACATAGCAGGGATAAGACACACCCTCAAACACTACCTGATTTTAGCTGTCCTCTGGGGACTTTTTATTGCCATTCCTAAGCCTTTTACTTCCCTTTGAGCAATCCAGAACAGCCTTCTTGACTTTCATTGCATTTTAACTTTTCCTTCTCTACCACAAACATTGCTAACGTTTTACAGCCTCAGGGCAATCCCAAGTGGTTTTTATCTTCATGTATCCATATTTTTACCACCCATTTCTTTGTATTTATTTGAAACATTAATCCATTCTGAACTTTTTGCATCACTTTAGTAAAGCAGAAGGTAAGCAGTGGAGAGGATAAAATTCTGTTGACTGTATGGTGACAAAAAGATACTCTGGATTAAAAATGTTTTGGATTGTTTGCATGTTTGGATAAAAACACAACAAACTAAAACCAGCAATTGATCTTAGTTTTTGCTGAAGGCAGTTATTAGGGTGTCTTATAGAACTCTTAAAGCATATTGCAAATTTTTTGCAATTATACATGGTTAGTAGGGGAGTTCATATCTCACATTATCTCCTGACTTTTTCCTGTTCCACCTTTCCTTTCTTCATTTCTCTGATCTCTCTTCCCTTAAAACTGTCCTGTTACTACTTCTATTTTTCTCATCCAAAATCTTTTTATAAACCTTCACCACGATCCAAAATGTTGTTTTAAATAAGTCTTTCATAAAGTAATACTATGTAATCTTATAAAATCATCCTCTAATATTACCAGAGCTATTTAATAAATCCAAATAACAACTTAGCTTGTGCTGTATTTCTTCTCCCAGCTCCTTTTTTGGGCTATTCGTTTCTTATCTTTAATTGTGTGTTTTGGGATGAGAAAGCACACGCTTTTATTTTTTAAAATAAAATAGTGCCCACCTTGTTATATTCTGATCATATTCAATGCACTCGCTATCTCATGTGTTTTACTGTTCCTTAAATCCTACGTTTCCTGGAACTGTGGCCAAAATTTATGAGTATTCAAGGTGTCTTTTATTAGTCAGATCACATCACCTATCTGTTGACCAGGTGAATTAAATTTCCACTGAATTAAATTTCTTGTCTTATGGCTTAAAACACCTGTACAAACTCAGCCTACACTTCTCCCAGAATGTATTATTACTCATTAATAAACCTGGACTTTTCCATTCCCAGTCCAAATGTAACAGCCTAATGTAACATAATAAAAATCTTCCAGAAATTGCAGAACTCTTTTAGTATGTGCTAGTCTTAAGTGCTAAATGTCATGATATTTTTGACAGGGATTGTGTCTGAATGTCAGCAAGAAAGATCCCAAATTAGAAACAAAGAGAAGGCTATGCAAATGCTATGTGCTAAACTATACAACGCCAAACTAGAAGAAGAAACCAAAAAGAGAAACAGTGCTCGAAAAATTCAAGTAAGTTTCATTTAGTTGTGATATAATTCTGTACAAGCATATGTTTTTAGGGTAACCCTTTTGTTGAACAGCTAGTAGTAGATGGAAGTATAGAGCAACAAGAGCCCAGGAAGGAGTTAAATGAAACAAAAAAAAGTCATGGAATCGTAGAATGGTTTGGGTTGGCAGGGACCTTAAAAATAATCTAGTTCCAACCCTCCTACCATGGGAAGGGGTGCCTTCCAGTAGGCCGCTCTGGAGAACAAAATTTGTGGATTCCTCAGGCTCTAGAAACAACAACATTGCGTTTTACTTCAGCAGTAAAGGTCATGTATTAGCCAGACTTAAAATTTCTGTATTATGTAAATCCTAGAGATCCAGTGAAACAAACTGGATTGCAGCATGAAGAACCAGAATAGTATTAGAAAAAGATGCAGCAAAACTGTTCTTTTACATGTTTGAGAACAATTACTGCAGCTGTTGAAGTGATCTGAGTACTATGTAACTATAACAAATTTTGTATAGTCATGGGAAGAAGAGAAACCTTTTGCTCTGTATGCCTAATCAATATTTCATCATTTTTGTAAGCTGATGATGATGATGGTGATAAACTGATTCTTCTTGTTCAATAGATTGGGACTAAAGGAAGATCAGAGAAGATCAGAACGTACAATTTTCCACAGGACCGGATTACAGACCACAGAATAAGCAGATCAGTGCATCATGTTGAGTCTTTCATGCTAGGGGAAGAAATGCTAGATGAAATGATACAATCTCTGAGAGAGTATGCTGATTATGAATCTCTACTGGAAATTATTTCAGAAAGTGAAAAAAGGAGTTCTTCCTGAACATTGTTCTTTCTCAGGCCATTGCAACAGGTGTAGACCTTGGTCTGCAAAGCAGCTTCTCACGGCGCCACTCAGAAAAGGAAACTTCTTTTCAGATCATGAAAAGCATCACAACTTGTTTCCTCGTGACTATTAAGTTTTCTTACTTCCTGAGTAAAAGACTTTATTATCTTCATATAAGAAGTTATCGCTGCAGTCCTTTTGAAAAGTAAATTTGACTGCTCCAGAAGTAACAGCAGTTTTTAACTTTTTCCACTGAGAAGATACTGATACACCACTCTCAAAAGCTATGCATGCGTTAAAAAAGGAGTTATTTCTAGTTCCAGTTTTCATTTAAACTACAGCTTAACCATCACACATCAGTGTGAAATAGCTTACTGGAGAAAACAAAAAAAAATCCTATCTTGTTTGGGTGATTGGGAGAAAGTGATAAATAAATGATCCCACTCTTATCTATCTGCATATTTATTAATCACTTATATGTGTCATAGGAGAGGGAGTCAAAGTGTATCTCTGTCATGTTTTCAAGGCTTTCTGGCCTTTATTTATAAACACAAAAGTTTAGGGATATCCCTTGTTCCAGAAAAAAAAAAAAGCCATGGATGCCAAGTGATGAATCATATGAATTGGTTTTGGAAGGAATGTTTCTGTTCCTGAGTCAAAAATGAAAAGTATTGTTACAATATTCTTCTGCTGATATTTTAGTATCCACCTGACTTCAGTTCAGTTTCTCTTTTGTAGTTGTATCTGACTCTCCAAGTCATTGATTTTCTGAAGGTTAGGTGTTATGACTGGCATCTTTGGTTTTGTCTGTTTATTTAACAGCATCTTAAAACATTCAAGACCTTTATCAGCTTTGTTGTCTAGTAAACACTGCATGGGTAACTATGATTAAGTTCCAAGTCTTTTAATTTAAGATGCATACATTAACTTCAGATGGAGGAATGTCTGTGTGCATAAGATGAGGCATACATATTTCCCGTTGATAAGCATGAGACCTAAGTCTGCATTTATTAGCAGTTTTACAACTCCCAAATGGCACATAAAAAAGTAAAAAGAAACATTGGCTCATTTTTTGTGTAAAATAGTTAGATCCCAATTGGAACAGAAACTAGGACTGAAGTCTTTGTTCTTACTAGATCAGTATTGTAAATGGAAGGCTGGAGAGCACTTGTGATAGTCCTACTGATTTGACTTAAACCAAGGCACTCTTACACCAAGTGACAGATGGGGTTTGCTGTTACTTCTCACTTCAGCTTCCTATTCCTCCAAACAAATAAGAGCCATCAGCTGGGCCTACACATTGGACTACTGCATGATAGATAACTGTTTAGGTTTTTGTCACCCTAGACCTTCCCTGACGTTCCAGCTTGTAGCCTCTCTGGCCGGATCCTGCCTCTCTATTCTCATCTGGCTCTTGAGCAAACCCTAAATGTGTTGTTGCCTTGCAAGTGACCAGGCTCTGATCAGTGTGAGAAAAAACAGATATGTGGTTCTGGCAGGAGGCTGACAGAGGTATTCCAAACCTGGTGTCTGACAGTGTCGTATACAGGGGGGACTTCACTGTTCTCCTTGGCCTGTCATGGCAAGCTTTACTGTGTAAAGACTTGACGTCTCCTGCTTGCTCTTCATTAATTTTAATGTAAGCGTTGTTGTCTCTGCAAACGCAACCTCCTTGAGCTGTGAACAGATTGCCTTTCCAGCAGTGGTAGGGATCCCTGCGCTAGTGTCCAGTCAGCCTAGCTCCCAGTAGTGCTCCTGCTCACTCTGCAACTACTGGTAGCGTTGGTCATACAAAATAAATTCTTTTATGGGGAGGAGCCCAGATCCACCACCAGACTTGAATCCCAGAATGGGTCAGGTTGTAAGGGACCACAGTGGGTCATCCAGTCCAGCCTCCCTGCTTAAGCCTGGTCATCCTAGAGCACGTGGCACAGGATTGCATCCGGGCGGTTCTTGAATATCTCCAGTGCGCGAGAGAGTCCTTCCCCGGTAGAGGAGCTTTGCACACTCGGAGCGTGCCAGGGTAATGGGAAGATCCCAGGCGCGTCCATTTAAAAAAGCAGACGCAGATGCAGCTGGGCGCCAGCCTGCGCTCAGGCGCCTGTCAGTGCCGGGACGCGGCAGCCGCTGGTTCCTTCGGGTCCGAGAGCGGTGCGGGGCCGGAGGGCGGGAGGAAGGGG
>VZRR01010028.1:641683-739464 GCA_013398015.1 Oreocharis arfaki | reverse complement strand
TGGGGTGCTAGCTGCGCTGCGGCGGGGCCAGATGGACTGAGGACGCGGGTTCCCGGCGGCCGCCCGGTCTCACGACTCTCTCCAGCCTAGCCCCGCAGCTATCCCGCCGGCGGGACGGGACGGCGTGGGATGGGACGGCAGTGCAAGGGCGGCCAGGGAGCGCCCCGATCCCGCCAACGAGCCGCGTGTGGGGTGCTCCCGGCTGCTCGCCGCACTGATGGGGCCGGGCCGGGATGGGGATCGCAGTTCGGCTCCCGCCGGCGGGCAGCGGCGGGGGGGGGGGCGCGGACCCCCGCTNNCGGCGGGCGGGAGGCGCCGCACCGCGCTTCTCCCGCCCGCCGGGCCACGCCGTCTGAGGGGCATCCCCCCGGCGCGCTCCTGGCCGCCCCGCCACCACCATTTTAGGGGGAATCCTCCAGTGCGGGGGAAAGGGGAGACCCCCGAAGGAGCGGGCTGAAGTTCCCAGGGCCGTGGGGCACGGCAGAGCCAGGACCCGGTCTACCTGCACCGACCCGGGCCATCTTGAGCGCTGGGCGGGAGTATCCTGACAGCACCGCGGGGGCCCGCGCCTGAGCCCCCTCCTCCGGGGGTCGCGGCAGGCCCTGGTGCACCCAAACGTGATGGAAGGATATTTTCCTATTCATCGGGATTTCAGCCCCAAAGCTTCCCTGCTTGTTCGCAAGGAAGCGGGGACGGGAGGCTTAGGAAAGGCTTGCATCTCTTCCCCCAACTCACACGATAAAAAGCCATAAGCCTATTTGCTCCTTCCTCCCACCAAACGTAGGTAGAAAGAAAGATTTTTTTTTCTCTAACTCTTCCATGGAACGCATTTTTCTCATGCTTCTTTCCAAAACCGCTGAAAGTGCTTAAATCCTTTAAAATTCTTACTCGGATGGGGAATCTTATATTTCCTACAGATTGCAAACCATGTTGGAAATTATTTTCCCTTTAAGTTTAGCAAGGGAGAGATGGCCTCCTTCTCCCCTTCAGCCCTCGCCCATCCCCCCGCAATTGTTAATATAGATAGCACCACATTTCGCGGGGGAGGGGAATGAAACAGGCCAAGAAAAGCTCCCCTTCCCTATGATATCTATCGACCTCCCACCCTCTTAAAATCATGCTTGTAAATAACCTTTATTTGAGTCTGGGCATTGTTTAAGAATGGCCGCTTTTCTTTGTAATTTACATACACATGTGAGCACTCAAGTCTTTCCTGTGCCACCCAGCCTCCTCCCTTTTCAAAAATGCCAGATATCTGGCTACAGCAGCAGCAGTGCCTCTGGTCTTGGATGCAGAAACTTCAGGCTTCCCTGGCCTAAACAGGCCTGCGGTCACTCGTGAACCCTCTGCCACTGGTGACCTTGCAGGAACCTCAAGTGTCTTGGCTATGTTGCTGCCTTTAGGGAAGGCAGTGGAAGCACTGGTGTGTCTTATCTATGCTGGTGAAACGATGACCAAGCAAACCACCCAGTCTGTTTTCTTGCCCTAGTTATATGCAGCATAAAGCTCCAGTTTTTGAGAAGATCTTACATAGATTTAATCAGTGGCCCTTCAAATTCTTAGTTCCACTAGCTGTGTTTCAGATGCTAGAGGGCGAGTTAGATGAAAGCATAAAATTCATAATGCAGAAGGGAGGCACGGTTGAGTCTTCATAAGAAAAAGAACTTGTAATCTAGTTTATGCTCTGTTTTAATACTGTCCTTGTTGTTTCTTGCAGGATACAAACAAAATGAAATCAAACCTTAACCGCTCTTGCAAAATGAAGCGTGATTTTGATTGTACGTCTCTTCATGCTGGCTTTGCACCATTGAAATGTGCTGTGGAGAAAACAAGGCTGGAAAAATCCTGCCCCTTGAATTATGAGGAAGGCTTTTGTAAAAGCTGTGCAGTAGAACATCAGAAAATACTCCTTAGTGACTCATACCGTGCAGCCACCAGAAATCTAGATCTTGAAGATGGAGAAAGACCCATACATAACAAAGAAAACAACCAAGTAACCCAGAGACTTGATGAATGTATCTGTGAAATGGAGGCAATGGAAAGCAGTAAACTACATGAGGACAGTGGTTATTCCTCTATGTTAAGTGCTCCGTATACTGATGCAATAGAACACGAGGATAGTTTACCTTTGGCTGGGAATCTCTGTGGCACACCAAAACATTGTCTGATGAAGAACCAAAACGAAGAACAGTTTTCAAATAAGACACTGTTGCCAGTAATCCATTATGAAGAAGTGATTTGCTCAACTTTGAAAAAAAGTGGTAAAAGAAATCTCAAGTCTTGGGCTGCTGTAGACAGAATTGTTTCTAGGGGAAAAATTGAACTTTGTAACTTAATTGGAAAGAAAATGGGGCTGGATAGAATAGACATTCTTGCTGAACTCTTCCAAAAGAACCTGAAGCATATATTAGCAAACATTTTAAGGCATCTCAGCGAGATGGATTTAGTAAAGTAAGTATATTGATGTCATTGTGTTTCACTGGGAAAGGAAAAAACCTAATCAGATGCCTTAATGTTTTATATATGGGGCTTGTGACATTTACTCGATGTTTAGTATTATGTGATAATATACTAAAACATGAGCTGACAATGTAAGCCATGATACATATAGAGAATGTATTTTTCCTAGAAGGCAAAGACTACAACTGTGAACGTATTCTGTCCTTATGTAGAAAAGGAAAGATTACAGTTATTCTTGCTATTAAATAAATCCCTTTTCTAGGAGGCAACTGATATGTTTGTACTGTCGTTGCAGTTTTGCCAAAGTCAGCACAACATGGCAGAAGATTCTACAAGAAGATAAATGGATTTTCCAAATGTATAGCAGAGCTGTGAAAAACCTTTCTGTAAGTATCTGCACTGAACCCTCAGTGGTTTTCTGCTGTTTTATGTCTCCTAGCCTTAAGAGATCACAGAAGAGTTTCTCAGATTGAAAACTGAGTTTGTCCTGTTAGGATGCCCTGTCTCAAGTGTTGCTGGTTACGTCAGTGAGTTTTGGGACCCCGAGGAAGGTTGACGGAGAAGGTGACCCAAGGAGAGATGCAGATGTTCTTAAGAACTTCCACATGTCCTGTATATCAGAGAAAGGCAGGAAGGAGAGTCATTGCCAGCACAACCCACTGGGCAAGCCCTAGAGACTCCCAGCAGAGGCTTGCTTGCTTCAGCATCCCCACTGGTCCAGAAGGGACAGAGACTGAGATAAACCACACAGCTGGCTCTGTGATTCAGGGGCTCTGTTTATAGCAGTAGTTTCTGAAGTCCACTATGCGTGCTATGGAAAACTTGAAAGCTTTTTGCACTATGAGCTATTCCTGATGCCTCTTTGTCCTATGAAATAAAGATACTAGATCCATTCGCTCTAGCCTTGCATTTTATCAAGTCAGAACTCTTAAAACGCCAGGAGTGTTTTTCCTTCTTGAGAGATGGAGAGATAGACAGCAAGCAAAGGGTTAGGATCTGCCACAGGACGAGGTTGTCAACCGGTTTGAGTTTCATGTAGTATTTTACAGTGCTGTCGGGGTGAAACATTCGTACAATACTGAATATTCATCCCATAAAATTTGATTTCTTCCATTCTGTTGTATGCTTTTTTGTTTAACTTAAACTGGAAACTTGGAAAATTGGTGGGTGGAGTTTATTTTTCACGAAGAAAGCTTTAAGCATTCCTGCTCACCATAAAGAATGGGAAGTACTGATTTTTGCTTTGAAAAATTATGATTGATAGGTTACACGCTCTGCCTAAATAATTGTGTTAATGTGAAAGTAGGGTTACATAATATGAGATGGTTGGTTTTGAACCAGGAACTGGGGAGCTGTTCAATGCATTTATCACAAGTGACTCTGAAAGTTACGGTAAAATCAGTAACACTCCTTCGTGTGTGATGCTTTATTATTGGAAGCCCATAGGAAGGATCAAAAATTACTTGTTGACTTCTATTAAACAAAAAAACACAGTATCAGGTAAGCTCCCTTCTCAAATTTAAGTCTTTGTTTTTCTTTTCATCAGAACGTCACTAAGGCACCAGAGCACGCTGCAACAAGAGAGTATGTTCTCTACAGAGTGTCCTTAGCTTCCATTCAGAAAGCAGCCCCACCAAAAAACTTCAACAAAAAAAGCACCAGATCCAAAGCATCTAAGAATCACAGCAGGCTCACAGAGTTTTCTGAGGTAACTGGTGATTTCCATTAATTTTTAATTTCTCACATGTTTTCTGGAAAACAAACACAGCTAAGTGGAGCATATTGATATACTGGGATGTTCTACACCTTTTTTTTTTCCTTCTAAGGAATTTCACATAGTGATTTTTTTTTTTTCTTTAATTTTGTCTTGGTCAGATATAAAAAAATTTAGTCATTTCCTGTTAATTTCCATGGGTTTATAATGAATCACATGTTTTCCAGACAAGCAATATCGCAAAAACTGTCAATTCTACTTCAAAACTGAGGGACAATTTAAAAAAAAAAAAGGACCAAGGATTTCTTAATTCTTAGTTCCAATGTTTTAAAAAATAAGCAATGCATATTTCTTATAATAATTTTTGGGGTTTTTTACCAACCAATTACTTGACATTAAAAAGACTTTTTTAGCTACATATTTACAGTGTGTCACACACTTGGAGTTGTCGATAACTGCCAACAGCCTGTTTCCCTTCACCTTGTTATTTTTCTTAAGCTGTCTTTTTTTCCACATACTTGCAATGTAGACCTGCACCTATATCTTATAAGACTTTAAAAAATGCTCAATGAAAGTTATTGCTTGTTGATAAGCAAAAGATTTTCCTAACTAGAAAAAGGTTTTATGCTCAAGCTCTAAAGTTTTATTCTGCAAATTGGTGCAATAGGAGAAGAATATAAAAAGTCACTGAAAAATATGATCAAGATGCTGTAATACTATTAATATAGGACTTTGTAGCACTAGGGATGTAAAAGTATAACTGTTCAGTAGAAGTTTAAAACTTTTTTCCTGTTATATGTCTATACACGACTACATCACCATCCTTGAATGAGGTTTGGAAGATTTTGGAAGGCTGTGTTTCTTACTGCTTTTAATTTAGCCTGTCCTTTAACTTTTAAATTTTAAGAATGCACAACTGGCTACCTCTATTCCAGTACAAAATACCTGCAACTATAGACTGATTATTCCTGTTCAGTCTTCATCAGAATTTGATGCAACAAGAATATAGGCTAAATTTTTAATTTATATCTCTACATTAGGAGAAGTTATGTTTTGTGGCACTTAGATAACACCAGGAAGTGTTTGGAGTGTGCATTTACCCTCTGCTCATGATTTTCTATGTGTGCTTTTTCCAACAGGCTGCCAGGAAATTGAAAAACACTGAAAGCCTTAAAGCTTGCCATCGCTGTGGCTCGCCTGCCAAGTATGACTCCTACCTCCAGAGAGCAACGTGCAATCGTGAAAGCTGTGGCTTTGACTTCTGCACTAAGTGCATGTGCAGCTACCACAGCTCCAGTGACTGTGTGAGCAGCAAACCAGTGAAACACAGCTCTACCACAGGGCCGCTTCCTGGGACTAAGAAAAGCAAACAGAATCTAAGGAGATTGTGATCCATCCCTCCCAATACAAATCGGCAAATCTCCCGTGAAAGTTTTTTTAGTCATCCATAAAGAGAATGCATTCTGCTGTTCTACATTCATAGAAGTGGTTAAATCCCTCTGTAATATCTAAACATCCTTCTCAGAAGGGTTTTAAAAGCATTTCTTATGAGTGAGGTGAGAGAAGCCCCTTTTAATGTGAAAATACGGGAGAGACTAGATTTTATGATTTTTCAAAGCTTTGCTTTTGATTTTAAAATGTCTGCATTCGTAATACCATTTTCTCTGATGGTTTCTCTTCTGTGAATCTTAAATTGCTCTTCCTTCATTTCTTTCAGAAAGTGCAGGTTTCCTTGAACCTTTTCCAAGTTTAAAAAAAAAAGAGTACTGTATGTTGGCTATACTGCTAAAAAATACTTTGACTTTTTTTTGAAATCGTAATCTAATTTTAATATTTGTGTATATTTGTAAATATTATTCATATTTGTTTTGTAAATGTGAAAATAAATGACTTTTCTCAACAACTCAGTTTGCAAATCTGGGCTTCCTATTTATCGTCCCAAAACAATGCTTCTCATCCTCTCTTTGCAGGTTTTCTAGTACGTGCTTCTTAAAATTGTTGATTTAAGAAAGTGCAGGTCCTCCTGGGTTTGTGTAAAACCGAATCCATTGTCATGCTGTATTCTTGCAACTTAGCTAAAGGCTCTTAGCACTAATTGCCAATTGTGTCAAAAGTGCCAACACTTCCTTTTCATTTCAATGGAAATTTTTCTATTGGCTGAATTTATTCTGCTGTTGCAGAACTAGCTTACTGTCAGTAAAATATTCATGATCTCACAGTAAAGAAAGGCAAGCTTTCAAAAAATAGACTAATAATTTTGTGGAATTATCTGGGGTGGTTTTTTTCCCTGTTGGTAAGTAAATAACTGACTACTTCGACTGCACTGCGGGTCCTGCTTCTCGAACCATAGTGCATGTAGCGACCGGGCAAGCGGGAATGGTTTCAAAGTTAGGAGAAAGTAGGTTTAGATTAGATATTAGGAAAAAAATGTTTTACCGTGGGGGTGGTGAGATGCTGAAGCAGATTTCCTAGAGAAAGTGTGGATGCCCAGTTCTGGAGGTGTTCATGGAGCTCTGAGCAACTTGGTCTAATGAGAGGTGTCTCTGTCCGAAGCTGGGAGATGGAATTGGAGAGTGAGGATGATGGGTGTCACTACTAGTAGGTGCCCCAACCAGTGCTGAGGAGAGTGATTTGTGTGCCAGAGGTGTGAAAGTCGTAGATGCAGATTGTTAATGTCTCTGCTGAGCCTGTCTTGGACCTGCCTTTGATATGCAATCAGCGTGAGTCATACCTAGGGCAGGAGCCCAGCACTTGCCATAAGGAGATCGGTACTCCTCAGGTATTGCAGCTGTTGTCAAAATCCACTTTCAAAGTCAGCAGTTGGCAGCCCCAATGACTTTGCAGGAATGTGATAAGCTTCTTACCCGCACTGCATTCACCTTTCAGATCTACTGAGGGTGATAAATACCTGCAAGCTGCCGGTCTCCTGCCTGGCTGGTGCACGTACAGATTTCTTCCAGTTATTTACTTATCTCTAGGAATGCCTCTGCCTGGTAAGGAAGGGTGGGACGTTCCTCTGCTCTGTAAATTGCTGTGTCTAGCAGCTGTTCCCCCCAGCTTGAACAGCTGTGAAGACAGATTATTCCTTAACTTCATCCTAACCCTAGCTGTGAGACAGGCAGATGTAGTCATTTGGGGCTTTCTGACACCAATAGTGAGTATCTGCTCTTGGCAGCTCTTCTTTTTTGCGCTTACTATGCTGTCCTGAAAAACCCAAGGAGCTGGTCGAGGTGCTTACACCTTTCTGCAAATCATTAAAGGCAATTTCATGTCTCACCGAAGCAAGGAGAGAAGCTCAAGAGAAGTGCCTGATAGTGATGATAGGATGATACTTGTCCCTGTATAAATAGGGACAAGTTTAGATGCACTTACCTGTTTAATGCATCCTCCGGAAGAAGCTTTGTGCTCTGAGGACTGTGGGGCATGTAAGAACCAAAACTTGAAAAAAACAACCCTCTTACTTCAGCTCTGCAACTGCAGGCACCTTAGCCCAGCTGGTCACCTTGGAGCCTGATTTCTGATGTGTGGCAAGACTGCAGTATGTGCCAGATATGCTCTCCCTAGCCAAAGGTTTCACTGCAAGGAAGCAAAATTTTAGCATGATTTTTGGTTTGGGTTTTTGTTTTTTTTTTTTTTTGGTTGGGTTTGGGGTTTTTTTAGTAGTATGAGACTCAGCTCTGTCAGTGACCACTCTCAAAAAAGTTCTGTATATTTTTCCCTAAAAGATAAAGTGTGTCCTGTCTCGGAGAGTTTAAAAAGAAAGAATCTAGATTAAGATTCTAAATAAGAATTCCCTTCCCACCTCACAAAGCCGAGGACCGACAGCACTTTTGAGGAAATTATGCTGAAGTACTGAGATTTTTTTAAATGAAATTGTTCTGGAAAGGGAAAACCACGAGATGGTGCTCTTGTCTCACTCATGGCATGAAGCCGGCTTCATTGAGTTCCTTTTGCAGTGTTCGTGGAGAGTGTAATCCCTCCACCTCTGCTAACTGTAGCTGTAGATCTAGGTACTACAGTCACTGGGAATCAGATTAAATCTGCAACCAAAAGAACAGAACCCAAACCTTGAATTCAATTACTGATTTTAACATTTGTTTCAAACATATTTGTGTAGGATATGTACACATTTGCTAAACTTAAAAATATACAGGTGCCTTTCAGAAAAGCTTTGTCATGCTGCAAAATGCATGTGCCTTCTTCGAGGAGTGATTAGCTGCCCTAAACATGGCATTTGCTTTGCCTGCCTTGCACCCTAGTAGTGACAACTGGAGAGCAAATTGACCTCTCCTAAGCAGTGGGCGCAAGCTGTCCTATGAAGCTATCAGAGCAGGTCTGGAGCAAGCAGCAAACAGAGCTTTGCCTGGGATTGGACATGGTGTTCCTGATTGATGGAGGTTTGGTGAACACCTCAGCAGCACAACAGCTGTGGTGCCACCCTGACGTGTCTTCTGGCAGGAGCTAATGGTGCCAACGTGAAATATCTAACAGGCATAGCATGCATATGCCACTTTTTGTAGAGTGCCTCCACTGTGCTTAGGAGGGGCTGGCATCTTGAGCTGAAATGCAAGGATGGTCCAGGCCGTTACTGTGATAGATTCTTGATTTTGGAAGACACTTGCCATGATGAAAAGATCCCCCTTCTAATATATTTAAAATTCAGAGTAGAGAATGAGGAGTTACAGAGATCAACAACTCCTGGATTGTGAGTCTTTACCTAAGGATGTACAAATCGTCAGGTCCACTCAATTTTAGTATAACCTTGTCAGAATGGTTTCTCCTCTGAAGTAGTCCAGGGGAACTTAAAGATAAAGGTCAAAACATAAACATAATGCTGACATTCCCAACACAAAATAAAAGCAGCTAGGTTCTGTGAGCCTGCTGGCACATGCAGAAGTGGTTGCAAGATTCAAATGATGGAACAGACCGTGTTGTAGCGGCCACTGAGATGGTTCAGCAGCAGCTGAGGTTTTGTTCCGTAAGGTTTAATATTGTTCTGCTTTTCGCATTGAGAGCTGCTCTCACAGTACCTCAGTCCAGCATTCAGCCAGCTGCAGTGTCAGGGCCAGCCCAGGGCCTGAAGAACAGCCTTGAGGATGTCCTCTGGCCATGTAGATGCATGGCTGGGAAGAGGGAGGGAACCCTGTCCCTCCACTGCCCTATTTCTCACCTCATAAATGCTAGCTTTTGGGAGGTGCCAGTAGTATTGTTGCCCTTGGCTGGTGTAACTGTGCCAAGACAGGGCTGAAAAACAAAGGCCTCTGGACATTTGATGTTTCCTTGTAGTCAGACCATGACAGTGATGGTACATACCGGTTTGGGGTTTAAAAACCTCTCTGGCTTCCTCAGGCCCCCAAGCCAGGCTCACACTGAGAGGGTAGGGGGTGTATCTAACTTAAAGTATTTGCTGTGGACATATAAAGGCCAGGCAGCCCCCAGCTTCTGGGAGAAGGACTGGGCTCAGGGGACACTCCTGCATGCTTCAGGAGGAAGTATGGCTCTTCCAGGGCTGACGCAAGGCAGCTACAGCTTCACACGAGGAACTTGGGATGGGTACAGCTGTGGTGGCCACCACCTCCCGAAACTCCCCTCTGCTTTCTGCCCGTGCCAGCTCTGTGCCCACCAGAGAGCGCAGTGCCCCTGCTCAGCAGGAAGGAAGGCTGCTTCCAGAGGCTCCGCTGGAGCTGGCTGATGCATGAATCATAAAGCAAACATGATGACACAAGAGCTCTGAGACTTACCTCTTGTGTTTTGTGTCATTTTCTGAATGTCTACCTTGGCTCAGTTAATCACATTGTACAACGGATTTTTTTTAGTCATATGTAGATCTAATTTTCTAGATTGTCCCTGGGTACCAAATTAGCAGAGAAAACATCAGCTGCAATTTGCTTACAAACATACTTTAAACACCAGCTGCTTGTAAAAATGCGTATGATGTTTTTAAATTAAAGAACTCTGTGTAGCCTTAAAAATACTTGCAACAGGTAGCGTAATAATACGTTTACTCTCTGCAACATGTTTACCTCTGTGCCCATAGATATAAAATCTGTGTGCCAGTAGGAAATCTAGAAAGTTTAAATTGCTTCATCTCCCTTTCTTTCTTTATGGCACATCATGGTTGTGTAAAAAACTGTGATGCTAAACTGTGGTACCAAGAGCCCTCTGAAGCAGGGTAAAAAAACCATGCAAGCTGTTGTATGTTTAAGTTGAGTAGATCAGTAGGAATACTACAGGATGTCCAATCTCACTGTATACATTTTAGTAATGGTTTTGGCAAAGTAAGCAGTTTGCATTTGTTCTGACCTCCTCGACTCTGTTAAATAGCAGTTATATCCTCAGTATTTGTACTTGACATGAAAATGTAAAATACGTAAAATGAGATGTCTCGATGTCCTACATCACTACCACAGCCCCACAACTCTGCCATGAATTAACCATGTAGCAGATAACAAGTACAGTTTTTAGTATTTTTATCTATACTCTCAGCATGCTAATACTCATCAAGTTCTTCTCTTGTCAGTACTGATAATCTTCACCCTTCTCAACACTCTTGTAAATAGCTTATATCCTGAAGGCTGACTTTCTTAAAAAGATTGAGACAACACTTTTACTGTTTAGCATATTGTAACAGAAGACATATTCTTTCCTTGGAGTTATAGGCAAGAGCAGTTTTCACTGTTCATACAGAACAGAACCCCTTATCCTCACCATAGCAAGGTTTTCACAAATTTTCTGGTGTAGATGGTAATTCAATATATTGCATTATGTTTACATGCCAGTCTCAAATATGATTAAAATTCTTCCAGATTTTCTATCCATACACATTGGCACTAAAGAAAATTGAATGCCTTTTTTGTACTTATTTTACTGCATATCAATTTCTTAAATTCTGGTGACCAAAATCAAAGGTACTGGTCGTGCATGTTTCAGGAAGATCTGTATTTTATGTTACCTGGTGCTCAAACAAGCAATGAAATTTCTGGGAGTGCGAGGGGTTGTCTACATAAGAAAGATTACTGGTTTAATTCATTAATGTTTGAAACTGGGTTACTTATATTGATGAAATAATATATAGAGCGATACAGATATAGATATAGATATACAATAGATGTGGTATGAAATTATAATACTAGGCTCAGCTCATGCCTCAAGCACCCTTTAGGACCAAGCGAAGATCAGAGGTAACAATTATCTTTATTTTTCTTTCTGATATGGAATTCGCCTTCCGAAGCAACTTCTTATTGCAGGTAAGTGATGTACACTTGTACAGCCCTTCTAAGTCTACATCACATACTCATTGCTTATGCAGCTGATAAAACCAGAAGTTTATACTCCTGTATAGAACCAGGATAAACATTTATCACTGTTAACTGAGCTGAAATAGTTGTCATTCCCAGTGAAAATACCTGTGATTTGACCAGTGGATTAGGTTTCCAAAGTTTAACAGATGTTAATTACGGAGAGGATGGTGCAGGCTAAATATTGCTTTTCCTTTTCTATCTTTCCTGAATAAATTAAGTATATGATTTAATATGGGCTTACAAGGACTATAAGCTAAAAAGAAACTGCTATCAGCTATATTACTATTTATTTCTGTTCCTTTGATCTTAAATTAGTAGATTTTTTTCAGAGAAATCATTAAATAAAATTGTAAAGTTCAAAAATATTTCTGAATGTTGCCATTGCCATGTGAACAGAAATTCTTTCTTACGAACCAGCTACGTTTTCGCTCAGGGAATAAGATTCTCCTATTCCAGACTTATCTGTATACTTAACTCCAGTAATTGTTCACAGAAAATTTACTTGATTTCTAAGCAAAATACATTACACTTAGAAAGTAGAAAGACTCTGTAAATTGTTGTGCTAGGACCTAATTGCAAGTCCAGATGTTACACAACAATTTTTTTGAAGTATTGAGTTTAATTTTAATTGCAGAAATTTAGACTTACATTTTTGTCTCTTTTTCAACATGCAAATTGTGTTTTATTAAAGCTTTTTTCTTAATTTTCTAACCTTATTGAAGTATATAAAGACCATGAAGGACAACTGCAGGTATGTATTTTTATCTGATAAGTTGCATTTTGGTATGGGGTTTTGGCCTCTTTTTTTGCTTTTTCATTATCTCAGACCCTTCCAGAGAAAGGGAGAGACAAACATTATGTCAGCTTTTTGTTCAATATGTCTTTCACTTTTATTAGCATTTAACAGAAATTTCTGTGGGAACTATGCTGAAAAGACATCAGTTGTATAAACTTGTGGACAGCAATTCGTGAAAGTATGGAAAATAATATATGTATGCCATGTCTTCGTTTCTAATGAAAAAAATACCAACCAGAAACACTGTAATTTCGCTTTTGGTTTGTAATCCAGCTTCCTAGGGCTGTAGGGGAAATACGTAGTTATTGTTTATTACACAGCTTAGAATAGTTGGGGAAAGGTTTAATCCAGTATGATAAAAAGTATTTGCTTTAAAACATCAGATTTTAAACTGGTGTATGAGTGAAAGTAGAGTCCACCACAAGTGGCCATGCTTTTAGGCCACCACAAGTATCACACTTTGCTGGTGGTGAGCCATACACATGGTAGAAAAATTTTGAAGAATTAGAAATCAAAAGAAGTCAGCAAATATTTTGGTTACCATCTCTAAGACTTATTCGAAGCCAGCAAGAAAGCGCATCATTTTAAAAATTAACATGAAGGCAGGAAACGTGATCCAAAAGGCTTCTCCTTGAGCTTGCCCTCAAGGGCATGAAAGGAGCTCAATACACGATTGTGATACACAGCCTACAGGCAAGAAATTGATCCATAAATCTTCGTAAATTAAGCCAGTATTTGTGTTACTGAAAAATGGATTTCATCTGCTGGTGGACTCAGAGCACTCATAGGCACGATATATCCTCTGTATGAACTTGGTTTAGAGATGCTGCTGTATGGTATTACAAGCTGCTACAAAATTGCCACAAAAACTATTCTGTATGTATTTTCAATGTCCTTCTAATCTCGATATGTTTTGCAGGTAATAAATGTTAACTCTGAGGAGGATGAAATAGCATCGTGATCATTTTTGTATTAAACCTCACTTGGTATGACTTCATTTTAAATTCAGAGTAGTAGTAGCATGTAGTTTCTTTATTTATACTAAAATTTAAACACCAGGATAAGAACCTAGGACATATAATTTGGGAGATCTGAGAGATCATAGAATTTAGTCCAGAGAGTACAGGACATGTCTATAATGAGACTGTATTGTCTTCTTTGTATGTGCCATGCAATTTTAAATTTGTTGATTTAAAATGTGCAATTTTAATACAATTGTCTGCTTAATATTTCTTGATTTTCATCACCTTATTCTTGCAATGCTGATGACAAATTTCAATACTTTTCAGAATATTTTAGTATCTTTCAAGCTAAGGCTTTCTGAGTCACCAGACTTAATATCTCACAAGGTCATCTTACACAATGACCGTGGGGAAGCAACTCTAAGAGAAAAAAACTTATTTCCAACAGCAGAGAAAAGTTTTAGCAAAGCTTTCTGCATCCCAGAGAATTCAGAAATGATGAAATGGAACAAAAGCTGCCATCTGGAAGCTTAGTAGTTGTTACTTCGAGTAATGCCCACATCATGAACTCTACAGACATTAAACAAGGTACAGCTTGAAGGGGGCCTGAGTGGAAGCCTGGTCCCTCCTTAACTGGTAAGTACTCATCCAAGAGATTCTTTTTGCATATAAAACTAGTTCTCAGATATCTCTTTTGCCTTCAGTGTGAGTATGTAATAAGGGTGTGCCTATAGAGCCTTTCTCTTTTTGTTTTTCCAGACTTGTGATTTCTCTGCCCATGCTCTGAACCAGCAGATAGCATGACAGGTTCTATCCAAAACCAGGCATGCAACTGAGTTAGCACCATCCTGAATGCAGGGCGGTGAGTTCAGGATTGCCCCTTGGCTTTGCTGTTTACGCTGGTATGACACAGTGATGCGCATGGGCACAGGTATCATGTGCACACCTTCTCTCTCCTGTCCCATCATCCACACAAGCAGGTACTGAATACACAAGTCTCTTGCTCTCAGCTTACAGCACTCTACCACGCAAAGCTCACAGTAGGAACGCTGAAAATCATTTACTGTTATTTTAACCAAAACAGGGTTGTAGAGGCTTGTTTTAACTCTTGGACAAAATCATGTTCAGAGAAAACAAGATCTGAGTTTTTAAAGAAAACTGTGAGTACTTTTGTACTCCCCCATTTGTGGTCAGCCAGACGCAGATGGGAAACAGGCTGGCAGGGAGTCGTGCTGTATAAACATTCACCCAGCAGTGCTTCCCAGCTCAGGCTGCTTCCTCCCTGGCAGCATGGGAAGTGCAACCACCCACCTTCACACCATTGGAACCATGGTGTCCACCCCATCTCCTGAAGCAGCTGGAGACTACACTTTTTAATTTTAAAATACTTAGTATGGATAATACCTTTAAAAAAATTAAAAAGAAAAAAGAAAGAACCATCTTTTTACCTACTTTCTGAATGGATATAAAACAGGCAGGTGAAAGCACATGCGAATGGGGCAGCTTGTGAGTTCCTTGGGGAAGCTCTCACTGATACAAACTGACAGAAATCATTACACTAACACAGTGATACTTTTCTTTCCTGCTGCAAGGTTGGCTACAAAAAGCGTGAGAGTTCATGCGACCAGTGCTACCCTACATGCTTGGTACTAAACTTGGCCATGATTTCCAGTTTTCTATCATGTTAATCTTTCTGTGGTGCCAACAACCACAGCAGTACCCACACGTTCCTCTAAAGTTAGAATACTCTATGAAAGAGGAAGAAGGCAAAGTAAAGGTCACAAAATAAAGTTAGTACCAAAGATTTTTTCATTTCATTAGATATTTATCAGGCATGATGTTTTTGATTCCTATTTTGCCATAAATTACAGCGCAGTGTTCCTATATTGTTGATTGTCATTAATTTCCAAAAGTAATGCCAGAAAAATATCACAGTTCAACATAAGATAATTGAATTTATCTGCTTATTGGTGCATTCATGAGTGTTGTTTAGAACACACATATTTCTTGAATTACTACCTTGTTTTACATTCAGTGCTGTTTAGTTTTAAATATTTCTTCACTGAAGTTATTTCTGATTCTTTCTGTTCCTAGTGTTTCCCATCTTATTAAAAATGCAAAGCCATCTCTCTGTATACATACTTGCAGGCGTGATGAGTTGGACTCAAAGTTAATGAATCTTCCTCTTAATTTTAACCCCTGAATATAGCCATGACCTTCTCCTCCTACACTGTTGAATTTTAATGAGGTTGAGGGTGGTTTAATCTATTGATCCTGTTGTCCATGACAGCACTGCTATATTACTAATTGCAGACACAAACTACATGTGCATACACATCCCTCACTTCAAGAAGAGGTACTTTTCAATCTTTATGTAACAGAGCCATGCTCAGCATCTAATTATCCTGGCTTAGGCTTTCTAACCAGAGCATGTTCTAAATTTGTCGTGGAATACTATTCACCATAAGAGCAATATATATTACACTACAAGGCATTCATAACATAGCTGTATTTTAGGCATCAAATGTATGATGAGTATGTTACAGAGGTCTAAGAAAACACTGGGTATCTGCTGAGCCTGGTAAGAGTCCCAGGACTCAATCTTAGTCCTGGTTTGCAAGATGCACTTTAGTTTGAAGGCCATCCAATGGTGCTCAGAATAATTTTTTTTTGCTTTGCAGTATGAGTGGGTTTAGAGCATACCCACAGCTATAAGCTGGCAAAATAAAAGTTTCAGGAACTTTCAGAACATTTCAGTCCAGAAATGTTTACAGTAAATGAGGCTAACTAGTACAGAACAGCCCATGCCTATGCTGATGAACTCCTTGTGCCTCCAAAAGAGGTTGACTATGTGCCTGTGACCTCTTTGTGGCAATGTCCATTCAGTGTCAACTTTTGAACAGTACCCAGCAATTATTTGGGAACAGGTTAGTTGGTACAGGCTAACGGCATGGCTCTAGCACTAGAAGACAGAGTATTCCTATGCCCAGGTAAGACCTCAGGTATCTTATAATTTGCTTGCATAGAGACAGCCACAGTGGACAAGCTAAGCTGCTATAACACCATCAGTTGAGGCTTTAGAATACAAAATTATCTTTATTGAAACGATGTCACTTTAAAAGTGGTTGGAATTTGGCCCGCAGTCTTAACTACTTTTATGGCAGAGAAATAATTTTTTGGGTAACAGTCGGTTCACATTCAGATCTTTAACCAAAGGTGCAAATTTTAGGGAAATCTCTGGAGTCTAAGCAGGGCAATGGAGAGAATACCAGGTTGGGGTGTTACGACATCTCCTGGCAGTCTGTGCCAAACTGCCTCAACTTATTCCTGTTTCCAATAACTGAATCCTGTTTAAGAGACAAGTAAAAATGCACTGATGTTGTAAGAAATGTGTGCAATTTCTGTTGTTTCCCAAAGGATAGTATACCTGTTAGGCAGATAGATAGATAGATAGATATAGACTGTAGGAACTTAAAAAACCAATTTTAGTGAATAAATTACCATGCATGTACAGATCTGACACCCTTTCAGGAAAGAAGCAGATCCCTAAAAATGCCATGGAAGAAAAGAGTAGGAGTGATACACATCATCAGATAACTGAGCTAAATTGAGGGACTCTGTTCTGTTTTGCCCCAGGAACATGGAAACGAAGGGTTTTGTCCTGTCCTGGAAGAAGTAAACAGAGAGGTGAAGAGGGTTGTGTATGATAATAGGAGGGCAAGGGAAAAAGGCTTCCAATCCTGAGCAATGTCAAGGAAGTGGAAAGAAAGCCTTTTTTCTGAAATTCCTGCTATAGGGTAGAAAGAAGAGGGGGCTGAAAGCTGAAAGTATGGCTCAACTTCCTGACCTTCTTGCACTAGCTAAGCCTGAGTATAACCTGCATTATTCAGCAAGTTAAGACATTGGCTGATAATACACAGACTCTGCATGTGAGAGCAGCACATAGATTCCATGTCAGCTGAAGATTCCCAGGGATTTACCTCTCAGATGAAGCCTGTAATTTATGTTTGGTGAGACAGACCTTTCAGCTGTTGTAAATCGAAACACCTACATGATTCACTGCATATGAGGCTCTAGTCCAAAGTGTGTATAGATAATTTCTGTTGTACTGTAAGGATTATAGGGCCTGTTTTCCTTGTGAATTCTGTAAGCATAATTTTGGAATAACTGCAGAGAATATAAACATTTTTCTTCATTGAATGAGAAGTGAATAATCTCCAACATGGGTATTCCAAAGATATAAATGTCGGATCATGTTGTGTTGCTTACTGTCATTGTCAAGTTTAAACCCCAACAGGAATATATTTAGGTCCATTGATAATCATGTTAAATTGAGCACATCATCATGTTAAGTATACAATAAATTTGTGGCTAAATCACAATAAATTTAGTTGATTCTTTCTTTTTAGTACTCTTCCAGAGAAAAAACACTGATTATTCAATTCAATTTACGCTGCTAAAATATCAAGAATATTGAAAGAAACAAACTCCTTCCAAACAGAAAAGAAAAGCAAGCAAACGTATGTAATACTCCTGAAAATGCGCAGAGAGTTTATAGTTTTGAACAATTCAGCAAGGAGTTGTTATCAGATCTGTGAAAGATTTTTATGAGATATTTCCCTAATAACAGTGTTAAGAACTGGTGTTCCTCTGCTGAGTATCTTTTGCAACTAACTGCTAACAGCTACTGTTTCTGACTGTACAAGGAGAAAAATTTTCTAGAGCGGCACATTCCAGCTGAATATTTACAGCTAAATCCATGTAAAATCGATTTAGTCTCCAGGATACTTCTGCCTGATTCTTCAGCCTCTCCTCAGAGGGGTGGTTATTCAAGTAATGTGGGTAGTTCTAGAGATATATCCAATAATCTCCCAGAACAGCAAGGCAAGAGGGCAAGTCTCTGTCACTGTGGGAGAGCAGGTGGAAAGGGGGGCATTGTCCTGCACCTCCATGTACTCCACATTTAGATTTGCTTCTGGAGCAAGCCAGTCCAGAGACACAGCCCTCATCTAGGATGTGCTGGTGCTGACAGGTTTCAGGCTACTGTCTGAAATGTAATTATCTTTAATATGCATAACTGAAAGTCTGGAAGAAGACACTTTGAATGCTGCTTTCCAAGATGCTTGTGAAGTGCTGGCATGAGAAATTGGACCCAATAAAATAAGAGAGAATGGCTAAAATAGAAGTAATAGACATTTATTAGCCATTTGTGGAAAGCGTTGGTCATCATGCCTACTAAGTGGTGATAATGATGCACTGTGATGGTGTGGTGACTCAGAGCTGACTCCAGAAGGCTGCAGCAGCTGCTGTGCTTCCAGCCATCCTCTTCCCCACTGCTATAAGGAACCGTGCATATGGATGTGGCTTTACCCATTCTGCAACAAATATAAGCCTGGAGGCTGGGGAGGAAAACCTTGGAGAGTTTCCTGACAGCCTTCTTTTTGTATTCTCCTTTTACTCTCATGGCAGTAACTCCCTCCAGTGACTGGAGGAGCAAAGGCAGCTGAGACATTTCTACAACAGGCCACCTTTGGCATATAGGTCTAACCTGGAGCACCTGTAGGGAGTGGCCACCCTTCCCTTACCTGTGGTTCAGCAGCTGGTAGCTTAGCTGGGTCACTCATCCTTCCACCACAGGCAAGCTGAGGAGGTCTCAGTAGCCTCAGGGGTTCGGGGAAAGCAGTAAGATTTGATGCCGCAGAATTTTACTAGATGCTGTTTTTCACCTTAAGGTGGGGTCTGCTTTAAAATATGACAGGCAGCTCTTTCAAAACAGCTGGAGGTGGAGAGGAAGGTGGAGGAGTATGGGATGAGCTTCTTTCTTCAACAAGAGAGAGGGAGTGGGGAGGTGCATGACACTGAATCATATCTACACTCTTCTGTATTGAAAAATAGACTGAGGAGAGGCTATGCTCCTGCCACAGGCCTTCAGCCAGCAGGTGCCTGTGGATGTTCAGAGCCCATTAAACCACCTCACACGACTTGCTGCCATGAGGAGCCTCTTGTGAAGCTCTTCTTGCTAGGTATGTCCATGTTATGCTTTTTTTACTTATTTCAGGTTTAGAAACTGAGGCCAGCGAAGAGCACCAGCACTTTAACAGGCCTGGGTTACACAGGGCTGTTTCACAGCTTTAGCGCATGGCTCCTCTGTATCACAGAGTCTCTAGAGCAGTGCTTTTTCCCACTCTTCTCCCCAAACCTTTTTGATTTGGTCATTTGACTTGGACATTTTATATCCTTCATATTTAATTTTTGTAGAAAAATTATAAACCAGCACAACATTATACCAAACTTTGCTAAGTGGCTGTTGTAGGTGCCTATCAGCTTGTTTCTGTCTTCATCCTCCTGCTGCAGTCTGACCCTGCACTTTGCTGCTGCTGCTGCTGCAGGAGCTGGGGGAGAACATTAGCATCTTCTCATCAGTTGTTTTAGATGATGCATTGTTTAAAGGAGAGATGGTTGGGGTCAATCACCAAGCCATGTCTGATTGAGGGCATTGTGCTCATATTTTGTTATAATGTGTTGATAAATGGTTTTGGCCTTTGTGAGAACACAAGTTTTCAGTTGACAGTATTTAACACTAAGCTGAAGTTTTCATTATCATGATTTCACCTCTGGGAAGTCTTTACATATAGTAAGCTAATTATTTAACTTAGAAATCTTCAATGAATAAAATCCCAAACAATCCGAAAGCAACCTTTTTTTTGTATTGTGGACTAATGTAACCTCATATACCAAAAAGGATCGTTCAAGGGGAGTGCTGCAGTCACCAGTTAGAGCATGACGACAAATGAGCTCAAATTACACGTGAACTGTAGAGTGATATTCTGAGAAAACACCTCTCACTTCAGCCCTTTTATATTGCCTATTAAACCTCTGTAATTGTCTTGGTAAAGCTTATAGTGCCTGATTCTCTTGCAAGGCCTAACCCAGGGGATGCAGCAAGGGACCAGAACGGATCAGCATTGTTCCAGGTGGTGCTCTGGTTCATGTGGACATGGGTAGCCTAAGAGGGGCTGTGGAGTCAAGAGGAGACAGTTACATTAATGAAATCACAAGAGACATTTCACCTGGTGAGGTCTGCACTGGAAGGAATGAAATCATTAATGCCACACAGTTCCTTAACTTCATAGGCCTTGCATGTACAATTATCTTTCTTACTGCTTTTCTTTGACTTGCTTTTCTGACGTCTTCTTCAGTTTCCCTAAGAAAAGTTTTATTCATTACCTAAGCAGAAATTTCAAGTAGGTAGTTTGTGTGGAGGGAGATGAAGTTTAGAGAAACCTTGTTTATATCTTTATTACAAGAGAACTAGAATGCTGCATTTGTGAATAATACAGAATACTAATCCAATTATTTAAAATCAAACAGCTTTTTTTTCAAGGTGAGAAAATGTAATTTCTGTATTTTTTTTCACAGAAGAATACTGCAGACTTCAGTAGAATTATTTTAGTTTACAGTTACCTAAAAGTAGAAAGAACAAGACATCCCTTTTTAATTCTTCATTCTTTCTTTTCTGTTACTTGATTTTCACACTGCTTTTCAGTGTATACTGAGGATGAAGGAGATCTGCTGTGGTGTTTAAAAAATTCTGTGCAACCTCTGCTGTTTGTCTGAAAGCTTGCTGAATACAGCTCTGCAATGTCAAATGTCTTTGATTTGATTTGGACCGGACCAGATGTCAACAAATTGGAATTTAATGTTGTTGAGACAGATGACAATGTAGGAAGCATAAAGGGATTCATTACAAATTAGAATTAAAGAAAACATTCAGATGTAGTTGTGCAAATTTGTATACTGCAACTCAGAGCAATTAGGAAAAAAATCAGAAATCTTTTTTTTCTCTCATTCCTTGTGAAGAAGTGAATGGGAATTTAGGCCTTATGTCATAAAGCACAATCATGTGGGGTTTTTTTTTTGTTTTCATCATAACCTTTTTTTAAAAAATAACAATTTGTGGTATATAAGGTGACATTCTTCTTTCGCCCTTTTAAATTGTACACACTTTTATTTGTCTGGCAGAATATTAGGCAGAAACTCAACAAAAGCCCAGTGTCAAGGACCAGAACCCAGCCTTTATTGTAGTTTCAGACTGATCTACAGCAGTATGCGTAAAACTGGCAAGGATCTTTGCCTTCTTTATGTTGCTAGCAGCAAGTATGCAAACAACGGCATTTTACATGCAGAAGTGATTGCAAGGCAAGTTCTAAAAGTCGGAAATGCACAGAACTATGTAAGCTACCTGTGTGAACATTTGCCAGATGATGATTACCTGTTGCTTAAATATCTAGTAGAAAATACAGAGGAACAATGATGAGGCTCTCCCTGCAGTGGGAGAGCTTCCCTGTAACATGGCATCTGCCTCTCTGCAGGAGAAAGCTCCTTTTGTCCAGGATTTCTGTGGCAGAGCAAAGGTTTGTTTTTCTAGTTCTGACTTTCCTGTAGTACATCTACCTGGAACCTCAGAGACACCTTTCTTCTGCCCACTAGATGTGCCCTCATATTTTCTTTAGGAGAGCCGGTGGTCTGGCTTTCAGGAAAAAGGTTGTAATGGGCTGTGGTATTGACTGGTAAAGCTCAGGAAATTTGAAGGAGGCAGAAAAGGACTGGAAGCAGTTTTCTTCAGTCCTGGTGCAGGCAGTGTGGTGGGATTTGACTGATCTGGACGGAGAGAGAAACATCTCCGAAGAGTGGTTTCATATGCAACTGTATAAATATTTCCATAGGGTTTTTTCATTTGTTTTGCTTTGGTCAGGTTTGAGACTTTTGTTCATTTGGTTTTGGTTTGGTTTTTCATTTGTTTGGTGTGTGGGAGGGGTGTTGGTTTGGGGTTTCTTTGTTGGTTTGGGGTTTTTTTCCTTTTTTTCTGTCTGCAAGGCTGTACACACTTCAGATTGCATTAGTTATGCACACTGTGTTAGATGCCTAAGGTTCTGTGCCTATTTTTGCTGGACTCAGAGCTGAACCTTTCTGGAGCTAACCTTAGAAAAATCAGAAATTCAGAGGATTATCTATGCTGCTCCCCATTGTTGTTGATCGAGGTTGTAAGAAATATTGCTGCTAGATTGGAAGAGAACTCTATAGAGATAATTCCTGGTATGTCTTCAAGAAAATTACTTGACTGGAAGAACACTTAAGTCTTTTCTTTTGTTCTGTCAGATGACTGAAAAAAGATGTTGGCCAGTTATAATTTTGAGATTTGTGTACCTTCTAATTTTAACTAAATGTTGCAAAGCAGTTGATAAACCCTTTAAGAACTTTGTCAAGAGCAAGTATGTCTAAAAGTGGTGTTCACCAAGTTTTTGTGTGAAATAAAGGATAAGATTAGTTCATAAGTACAAATTTTCCTCATTTTCATAGAGTACTCATTTAGCAAGAGTAGGTTTTTCCTCTACTCGCATTATGGCTAATTCTTCTGTTTTCTAGAAATACAAATCTGGCCTGAGAATGATCTTAAAAGTTGAGTAAAATATTCATAGCACCTATTAAATGTCTCTGGTCTGGTAGAATCCAGTATAGGTTGACTTCATATCAGATGTGAGTGATAAAATCCGCATTTCTGGGATTAAACCTCTTGAGGTGCATGACTTCATTCAGTGACTGCGATTGTGAACCTAGGAGCTGCAATGCATATGCTTGATTTTGCAAGAAAGAACAGTTCTTCTGATGATCCACATCTAATTTTCTTCCTCCTCATTTTTTTATTATGTTAAATATAACCAAAATATCTATCTTGATGTAACTAATTTTATAGGCAATTTTGAAATTATTTAAAGCATATTCTCTCAGTACCAAGGTACAATAGCACCACAATTTTTCTTGCCAATTAAAACCGAAGCTTGAATTCTGTCTTTCAGACTCCCTTTTTTTCTTTACCCACCCTTTATCACATCTCCAATTTTTTAGAGTAAAATTAAAAGCAGCTGCATTATTATGATAATCATTATTTATCTGAAGTGTATAGAGGAGCAAGCAGGACAGAAAATACTAGAAAGATAATACAAAAAGAGACAGAAATCTATAAATGAGGCTTCATAGATACTCCAGAAGAGTGAACGGCTAAGAAATATCATTTGAGAGGAAGAACACATGGCAATAGAATCTGTAGCTACAATTTAGCTTACAAGGTTATTCCTTCTCATGATTAAAGCAGAGGCAGTAGTCTGAAAGGGCAGACTATTCCCTACCTTTTTGCAAGAGTCTTGCAAGTCTGCTCCAGTTTATTAATGCCAGGATGATTTTGCTGCTTTGGTAACAGCAAAACACTTGTAAGTCATGTTAGCTGTCATTTTTTCTACTCTTCAGCTTCTTTTCTGAGAACACCTAGAATCACAAGATAAATCCATCAGGAAGGGATGCTGAGATGTGGGTGTTTAGTCCAACCTCCTGCTCAAGGAAGGGTCAACTCTGTGCTCAAACCAGTCTTATTCCTGGCCATTATATCTCACCCTCCTGAGGCGAAGAGCCTGGCTCCATCTTCTCACTTATTTTCCCAGGGGTGCAGGGGAGCTACAGAAAGGTACCCCAAAAACCACCTCTGCTGCAGGCCAAACCAGCCTTGCTTTGTCAGTTTGTCCTCACAGGGTGAGTGGTCCAGTCCCTGACCATCTCGGTGGCCCTCCACTAAACCTATCCTAGTTTATTTATGTCTTTCCTGTACTGGGAAGCACAAAATTGAATGCAGTACTGTAGAAGCAGCCTAAGGAATGCTGTGTAAAGGGAGACAATTACTTTGCTCCATCTCCGCTAGCCACACAGCCTAGGATATAGTTGTTCCTCTTTGCTGCCAAGGCACACTGCTGGCTCATGCTCACTCTGTGTTTGCCAACACACCTTATGTCTTGCCAGCAATGCTGCTCTCCTCAGTCAAGCCCAGCTGGCAGCACTGCAAGGAGCTCTTCCTTCCCAGGTGAAGGACCTTGCACTTGTCCTGTTGCCGCAATAAATCTTTAGTTTGTGCTAAACTACAGGGTGTTTATAAAACACACCTGCATGACTCAGAAAGAAATCCTCACCCCAACTGCAGAGTCTGGGTAGAACTACTCTATAAAGAACAAAAGACTTTTACAGTGTTTAGAGAAAGAGAAGAACATCTTCAGTGAGCTGGGCATGTATCTTTCAATTATTGGAGCAAATTTTTTCTCTTTCTGTTATGTTTCTCAGAACAAAATCTATGGGGCAGTCAATACATTAAAAAAAATTATAATCTTAGAAACGTAGAATCATATAATATGCTCAGTTGGGAGGGACCTGCACAGTGCAGTTCTCAATTAAGATTTTTTTTTTGTTCTGTGGTTTATTTAAAAATGTTATGCTAATACTTCCTGGGTAAAAGACTACTACATTGGATTATGCACACTCTAAATCTGAGGGTTGTATGCGATCACATCCAAGAAAACAGATCTCGTAAAAAAAGCTGGACAAACCCACATGAGTATCTTTCCATCTGTTGTAGGAGTCATCATTGACCCTCTAGAAGAAGAGAATGTTGCCTGAAGACCCCACAGCAGCCTTCTAGTATCTGAAGGGGGCCTGCAAGGAAGCTGGAGAGGGACACTTCATCAGAAATTGTAGAGATAGGACAAGGGGGAATGGCTTAAAACTGAAAGCTGGTAGGTTTAGATTAGATGTTAGGAAGGAATTCTTTACTGTTAAGGTGGTAAGGCACTGGAACAGGTTGCTCAGAGAAGCTGTGGATGTCCCTACTCTGGACATGTCAAGGTCAGGCTGGATGGAGCTCTGAGCAACCTGGTCCAGTGGAAGGTGTCTCTGCTCATGGCAGGGCTGCTGGAACTAGATGGTCGCTAAGATCTCTTCCAACACAACCATTCTATGATCCCATGATCCTACTGTTCTGTCACTCCAAAATGTTACGCAAGCCTATAATGCTTTTTTGATGTGTAAATTCAGTTCTGTGATGGATGTATGGCTTCCTTAACAGCACCTTGAAATTATTCTCAGGCTAGCAGATGTGTTGTAATAATGTGAACTTCTCCCAGAAAATTCCTCTTTGTCTCTTCATGTCTCTGCTGAGGTTTGGAAGTTGAAATTTACTGAATTGTCCAGTTTATTAATCTCTTTTTTCCATGCTCATCACCATGGTTTGAACATCTGTTTGATTACCAAAGCTTTATTGTGTTTTACCAGTGTATGATATGGAGAAAACAAGTTGTTTCTTATTATCCAAGCTTTAATCTTCAAACAAGAAGCAAAAAAAAGCTAACTGCCTATTGCCCATCATCTCAAGCAATGAGTACTATATCATGGTACTTCAGCTCTCACACCATCGTGCAGCGTAATTATAATTATTACTGGAACCGCACAAATGCATTCTAACCTGTCCAAGGTAACAAAAGCTTTAATCTTCAGTTATTGCTTCCTGTGTTTGTTGCCTTCGCGTTTCTTCTGCAAAGTACATTGGACCATTCCAGCATGGAATTAATCTTCTGAAGAAGATAAATCACTTATAAACATAAAATATCACTCTAACATAAAATATGTCCTTTCTTTGCTATTCATAAACACCTTATTTTAAAGAGGTTTTTGTAGAATGGCTGCAAGGCTTGAGCATTTTCAAATAGCTACCTTTTACACAGGCATATTGGATTAAACCTGCTTTGACTGACCTTCTTTGAGTAAGAAATTGGAGACATTGAGTTCCCTTCTAACCTACATGATTCTGTGGCTAGCCGGCACATGCTTGCTGTATATTGTTGTGGTTTCAACTTCAAGAGATATAATAAATCCGTGTTATAGTACAGCAATAATTTTGATTATGAAATCTCTGGATCAGCTCATCATTACATTTTAAATTCCTGAAGTCTTCACAAGTCTTTCAAAACTTTTAGAAAATTCTGGAAAACATTTGAAAAGAGAGATATGAAAAATTCATTCTAGGAGCTGCAATTTCTTTTTTGACTTTATATTTTCCAACTATCACTTCAGATTTAGAAGTTGTTTCTCCTGACTGATAAAACAACATGAATATGTAGGGATGCAAGCCTTCAGATTTGTTTGTTTGTGGAATATTTAACTTTTCATTTGTTTCATGTGGGGTTTTTTCATCCAGGATGAGGTGATTATGAAAAAAGCCCAGCACCCTGACAGTTTTTTTATCCTGTTGGTAATCACGAGTATCATCATGAACAGTTCCAAGAGCTAAGGAGATAAGTGGGAACTACTGCTGCTGTTATTCTGGAAGTTACAGAAATCCAACAGCTATTATGATCAAGATTTTCCTGCTAATAAAAATAGCTTTACTAAAAAAAACTGGTTTCTAGACTCTGTGGCTAGCTTCTGGGAAAAAAGATTTTCAAATTTTGATTTAAAATGCTAGAGAAAGATAAAACATTAATATTTAATGTTAGTGGGTTAAATCTGTGCTAACCTTTGTAGGGGGTGACCTGTAAGTCCAAATGTTGTTATAACAAAAAGTAAAGAAATTTTCTTGTTATTTTCTCGGATCATGCTCCTTTCATCTTTCCTCATGTCTCCCCCAGCTAGCAGACAGAATAGGATTCTGAATACTGATAGGTATAGCAGTTAATAAGGTAAATGTTTTCCTACAAAAATTTTCTACAAATTGTTTTCTTATTTTCTTCACATACTATATGTTTTCTTCAGCATACTGCTATTGAGCTTTAAAAATTTACTGTTGATTTTATAATTTTAAAACTTCTTTAACAACCAAGTGTTTCCTAATGGTCTATTGTGTCTACAAAAGTCTATCAGAAAGGAAATTGAAGGCTTTAAAACCTATGATGACAGTGCCATAGAAGTTGGGAAAATCAAATCCAAATTGTTATAAAACAGACCTGGTCACTGTTTGAACTATAAGATGTTGCACGGTTTCACAGGAGGCTGCAACAGCATGATTTCAACATATGTTATACATATGGCAAGAGGAATCAGGCAGCATTTTATAGCTCCAGGCTTGCATTAGACACCAGGAGCTGAATTAATTTGCCTGGACACAAGTGTTGGTTCCACTTGAGAGATTCTAGGATGTCTCGCCCAGGGCCTTGAGGAGATCCATGTCCTTCTATTGCAGCAGCTGGAGGGACGTGAGGAGGCACAAGGCCATGCCCAATGGCACTGCCTGCCTATCTGGGGGTAACTGCGTGAGGCTGTGCTGGCTCTCAGCCTATTCCCAGCAGGGTGTCCTCTCTAAGACATCATTGATATGCCAGATGTTCATAGAGCTGACAGATCCATGGGAAATACGTGTCATTCTGTAGCAGCAGTTAGGCAGCAAGTGAAGTATTGTGGAGTAGCTGAAAAGGCACTAAATTGTTATGAACAGCTGGATCCTGCCTCAACTGCATGTGCAGACAAATAAAACCTACTCATTAATTCAAACTGTTCTTTAATGGAGAAAAAGCTGTGTATTCTCGTTGATTATACCTCTGTGTTAACTTAGGATTCCCATAAACGAATTTTGTTTCTGAGCACTCAGAGGATTTTTGACAATGACTTTATGCAGTACGGAATTGAAAATTCACAGCAATGGAAATTCACCCGGTTTATTTCCATGTCCCCTAAGCAGACACACCTGCACGTAAACTGCTCCTGGTGGACATTTATTCTAAGCCCTTAAATGACAGAAATCTCATGAACTATCTATTCTATTAAAAATCTAAGTCTCTCCTGCTAAAATTTAAAACATTACTTATGCTATTCAGAGCAAATTAAAAAAAAACAAACCAGAAAAAGTCCCAAACAAACAGAAGCCAAAACAAAACAGAAACAAAACAAAACACCCCAAAACAAAACAAAAACCCAGAACGTTTTTTCATTTCTTCCTTTGAAACAATAGTCTAAATATTTGAAAATCTTTCCTGACAAATGGCATCTTCCAGATATTTTATTTTCTTCATCTGGTCACATCTTTCAAGGAAGCAAAACATAACACTGCACAAAAGCTTTTCTCCCCTGCTACCCTATCCCACTAAAGAAAGACCTTTATGATGTTGATGGCCAGCATTGAATCAGAGATCACGTACATTTGAGGAACATGCTCTTTCCCTGCCTTTGTTTTTGAGAAACATTCATTGAGATTAAATTCTGAGACTTTAAAAATTTTCACAGCAATAATATCTAGTGGCTTGGGCCTGGGTTTTCTGAGAGGCGATCTTTTTTCTCAGGTAATAATGATGTTGTCTGAGATTTCAAGTTTATGCCTTGCCTGTGATTTAACTAGGACTGGATGGTTTTTCATTTGAAAATGTTAGTTGAGAAGGTGCTCTAAGTTTGTAGTGCAGTGAGGGTGCAGCAGACTGAAGCACAAGACTTTTCTGAATGCTAAGTAGGTCACCAAAAACTTACTGGGTTTAACCTGACTCTCTTCAGCGTACGTAAAAGTTAACTAAACTTGCCTCTTGTTGACTTGCCTATACTGCTGTTGCACAAAAAATATATAAGGAATTTAATAAAAATACCTTTCACATTAAATAAAGAACTACCAGTGTACTACCTACAGAAATGCAAGGCAGTGGGGGAGCTCGAATTTTATCAGGTCCTGCAGCAAATTTTTCTTCTTGAGCTTCCCTGGTGGCAGAGCTTTGGCATGAGTGAGTCTCAGTAATGTAAAATAGCTTCATCTGGACAGAGACTGGGTCAGACTCTCAGTAATGGACTGAGCTTCCCTGGCTGAGAGGACACACAGCGTTCAAACCAGCCAACTGCCTGCTGTTCCATGCCCAAATCCAAGGAAACCATTTCAAAGAAGTCTACACAAACCTTTCAAAGTTACTAGTTTTCCGCATTATTTCTTGCCTTTTCAGTCACTGGAGCTTAATGTAGAGAGCAGAAGACAAGAATAGTAGAAGGTGACTACAGGACAAATTGGGGGGATCTTGGCTGCAGGGGTATGTCTGTCACTGCTTTTAAAGTGATCAGATTTTGTCAAAACTAAATGTGATGGGTTTGGGTGTACAGTGTCACTTTAAGAGCTGAAGTGTAGTTAGTGATCGGACGAAGTATTGAATTAATTTGGAGAGCCTGGAATATATAAATCACAAGGAAAATAGACACTTAAAAATAGTTTGTCAAATTATGGATGAAGATCAGATGAAAGAAATAAAAAATAGAATCAGAACAGCCTTTGGGACGTCAGTGGGATCCATCAAAGTCATATCATTATACAGCTCTGGCATTTTGCTTCAGTGTAGGGGGTCCCCCAAGCACTTCTGGTTGGTGGCTTGCTGAGTAAATGTCAGTTTAATGCTGTTTTCCTGTTTCCGTAAAAAACTCCTGTAGGGTCTCATCAGATAACCAGTTAGATTATTTCCCAACGCCTCTAGTCAAGCATAAATGTTAGTTCTAAAAGTAGCTGCTTTCTTACCTTGTTTCTATTTCGCTCAGTGACGTCAAGTTTTTTAGCCATCAAAGGTCCAAGACCAGCTATTTTTGAACAATGAGCTAGTGGTGTCTTTGATGCTTCTTGCAAATCACATCCCTGGGTGCATGTCACTGAATTTGACACACACACCAATATGACAGTTAAAATTATTATCCATAGATAATGTAGCCCTGTGAACACACAGGAAACAGGTTCAGCTCTGCTTCTTTGTCATAAGCACCAACAAATAGAAAAGCTTGTGACTGTTCTTGTGTTACATATGTTATGGGGGGACAGACACTTACCACTTTTCAGTTTGCAGGGTATGTGTCTGATCATGATTGCATGCTATATCTTTTCATTGAAACATGCTTCACATGAAATAGGGAGAAAATATTTTTGTGAGTGTTAGTTAATTTAGAAAAATATCATCACCAAATAGTGAAAGTAATGCAGTTCATTACTCTGTTCTAAACCCTGTAAGCATCCACGGTAACTTACAGCGTTCCATACAAACAACATGATCCCTGCATCGCCAGGGCATGGCAGTCTAAATGCATACTGAGCACACACAGTATAGTGACCTTTCCTTGTATATCTGTTTCATGGACACTTAATTACCAGCATACGTATTACATTAAAAAATAGGTACAGAAGAGTTAATGGCATTAGAGATGGGCAAAACTAGGTGAGAGGGCTCATTTACTGACCTTCTGTTATAATTACTGTATAATTTGGGGTGGGAGTAGGAATTTTTTCATGGTGCCAAGCAGTCCTCTCTGAGATAAGGCACTAAGAGTGGGAAGAGTTTCAGTAATGCTGCCAGATCAGGCAGTTTACAGCCTAACCTCCTTCACGGTTTTTTTTTTTAGAAGTCCCTTGCTAAGACAAGGTGCAGGCATGGCCATGCTTTGACTTACCTGACTTCTCTGTGTAGCTGCCTGTCAGGCACTGTGAAAGGTTGGACTGTAAACCTTGAGGCTGTGTCCAGCTGTGCGTCACAGGGGAAGCAGAGGATCTGCATTTAGACAAATACCAGGTTAGGTGTTTATGTTTTCACAGGATGTCAGCTCTCATGGCTCTGCTAGCAGCAAACAGAAGCTAAGGTGAAGTTTCCATAAAATTTCTTTCTGTGCCAAAAAGTGAATCTGTGATAAAGCAATAGAGCAGCCATGCTTAAATTTGCAGTCTAGTGATCTCACCTGTAGATACTACTTTTTTAGCATAATGGAGTAAATTTTTAAAAGATGAGAAGGCATCATTACTTTGAATAACTTTGATTTAGTTACAGTCAGAGTCTTATAATGTTTTTGTGCTGGGATTTTTGCACATAAAATATAAATGAAAGCAGCTATTAAGATTCTGCCTATTTACTGCATCATAATGTGCTGCTATTTTTAAATAATCATCCCTTAATGCATCACATGCTTCATTTTCATTAAATAAACATTTTAAATGTGTAAAAGTCATATTCATTAGTATTTTTTAAAATATAAGCTAATGGACATTGCTCTCTTAGAATACATGGTATTTTACCTCCAGTTTCACATTAAGAATTAGTTATATTAAAATGATGGGTTTTTTTCTTATTTGTTTACTTCTTCTTCTCTTTAAATCTTCCATATATGTTAGAGTACATAAAATACACTTAGTATTTGTCTCATTCTGTCTGTCCTTCTTGGCTCTAAGGCTCCAATTCCAAAGAGCTGAGAAGCTGCAACCGTCTATACAAACTTCGTCGCCTCTCACTGCACTGCATATTCTCCTTACAGCTTTGCCTAGTATCCACCCTCTGCACTTTTCTTTCTTTATGGTACCAGAACCCATTAAACCCAGGCTTTTTGTCAGCCTCTAAGCTCCTGTAGAACGTACCGTTGATAGCATGCTGCCCCTGGGTCTGGGCCAGATGCCAGTGTAGGAGCTGGAAAGGCAACGGGAGTTGTATGAAACGCCTCTAAGATAAGCTTTACACACTTTTGTTCTCAACCATGTTGTTAGACACCTATTTTTTCTCACTGTGCACAGCCTCTTTCATTGTCTTCATGTCCATTTCTCTCCCAGGAATCTTCCCCCAAGAACTTCGCCCTTCAATATTTCCCTCTGTTCTCTACACTGCTGAAATTTTAGAAAATACTGACATCTGCTTTTTCATTTTTCTCAGTCAGCCTGTACTGTATTTAACTAGTAGTTTGTAAATTACTCCCTGCATCTCCTCAAATCCCACCTCACTATCCAGACAAGAGTGTTCTCTTTAATTTGGCCTGTGACCCTCAGTTCTCTGTAATATAACAATCAAATCTTGCTCTCTACATTTCTTAAATTTTGTGCATTCTGTCATTCTGTATGAAACCAATCCGTTATAACAGCATTTACTGTGCATTGCTTATGTTGTTGTATGCACAGAGTCTGTTACCAGCTTCCTTCTGTTAATAAATTCTATTACAGATATGGAAAGACAGAATATTATGCTAAGAATACATAGAACTTGCTAATCAGCAAATTCCTTGTTGAAAGACTAAAACATGCTTTTTGTCAAACTGTAGGTGAGTCTAGTAAGAAACAGCTGTTACTTTATTCTGTTGAACTTGTATAGTTATATTTTTGGGGACAACAGCAATCTGTGATCTTAATATCTGGATTCTTATGCCCTGCCACCCGTATTGCGGTATCCTTAAATAAAACATCCCCTTTCTACATGCTTCATTTTAGTCTCTGTAAAAAGGAAATCCTGGAATTGTAGAATGGCTTGGTTTGGAAGGGATCTTAAAGATAATCTATATCCAGACCCGTGCCACGGGCAGCATTCATTTCAGAAATCTGTCACTTCAAACTGCTTGAGATCTTCAGGGAAGAACACCTGCATAATAACTAAATGCTGTTTTACTATTATTTTTTTCAGTCATCATCTTACTAACATAGTTAGGTCATAACTACCCATCCTCAGCTGAGTTTAACTGCTCTTCACACCTATATGTTCTTCAGAGGCATCATGTCAAACCTAACATGCACGGAAGTCAGCTCTAGCCTGTGTTTTATTTGAATTCCAAATGATTTAATTGTAATTAAATGATAATTTATCAATCCAAGTGCAGAAAATAAGTAACAGGTATATCTGTCATAAAACACAATCAATGTAACTGCTGCTCCTGGACTACATAGATGTTAGCACACGGCCAGTGGTAATGACCATTTTAATAGTGACAGTGGCTAGGAGAGAGAGGATAGAAGAGTTCAAGGTGTCAGGCAAAGATTAAAGTATTAAAGCAAGTATATTTCTCTTCTAAAATAAAAATCATATGCAAAAGATTAATTTGGTAAATATAGAAGCCTATTTTTGAAATTCCTGAGTTGTGAATTGAAGATAGCTGTAGCTTGTTTTTACTTTTGTCTTCCACCTATTATGAACTTCTTGGCTGGAAGAATTTTCCCCAGCCCACACAGGTACATCAGTTACTGCCATCAGAAAATGGTAGTTTTTCAGACAAGGAACAGGTTAGATGATCTGGGTTTCTAAAAGAAAGAACATGGTGTATTTGGTGAGTGTGGAACTGAATTTCTACTGAGTCTTGATTGTCATCAGATAATCACTGGTCTTCAAATTTTAAATGCTTTAAATGTCTCAAAACAGGGTCTGTGCAGAATTACCACACATGAGGAAGATGTGACAAAGATGTCAGGTGTTGCTGCAGAGATTGCCTCTTAATGGACTCCTTTTTTTAAACTGTTGTGGTGATGTTGCCTGTGCTGAAAGAAAATGCCAAGAAATCACCGTCATATGCCAGAGGCAAAAGAAAGGAGTCTTAATAATAATTTTAAAAAAGTAATAATAATAATAAACAACAATAATAAAATAATCTTTTATTAAGATAGAGTCTTAATAAAATACTGACATGAGAAGCAGCCCCCTTGAACTTGATTTTTGAGCATGAGCTGTCAGACATAATGGTTAATATATTCTATAAAATAGATTTTTAAATAAGAGTTAATGTAAAATCCTAGCCTTTCATATTCGGGCTGATCATATGTAAATGGGTTTTTATGCTACTTCGTAATGCACATAAGGCCATTAATTCTTCTTTTTCCTTTTTCCCTTTCTCTGAACAGCCAACTCTGCTCCATCTAAGTGTTAAACACTGGATATGATTTGTAGGTTTATGCTTTTTGTATATGTATGAATTTGTCCTCTAGGATCTTACAGCCTGACTGCAACCAGGGATTTCAGCTATAAATTGAGCCTTGTGACTTCTACACACTAACCTTTCATCTTTTCTCTGACATTTTGACAAAACATTGCTGTTGTATCATGAAAGCAAATTTCCATAATAATTTCCCTGCTAATGGGCTATGCTTATCAAATGTTTCACAATGAATCATAGAATTCTGTGGTTGAACGGCTGATGTGGGAAGGGGCCTGGGTTGATTGTCCAGTACAAGCCTCTGTTCAAGCAGGGTCACCTGCACCAGATTGCCTAGGGTTGTGTACAGTCAGGGTTCAAATATCTTCGATGATAGAGTCTCCACAACCTCTCTGGACATGACCTGGAGGGGTGGAAATAGTCTCATTTTCCTTCTACTGTTTTAAAAAGTGAGGCCTACCTCTTATCCTTTGGGAAGTCCTGGAGCAGACTGGAGATGTAGTGTGTGAATTAGAGGAATTCTAGTAAAACAGTAGCTGTACTGGGATGTGGCTCATCAGGGAGGAGCAGGTCTACACTCAGTGCATCTGTCTGTTTACTTCCCCAGCATGGGATGAAAGCTCCTGGGACACACACCAGCTCTCTAGTGATGTTGGTGTCATAGAGAAGTAGAGATTTGTAAAGAGAGGTAGAAAACCCCAATAGCAGCCTCTGCTAAGTCTTTGTTCAAGAATATTTAATAGGCATCTTCATGGACAAAGAGTGAAAAGTACTGTGTTTGGCAGTAGGACAGGTTTTCTAGAAAAGTTTAAACAAATAAGGCAGTGTGCCCATGGTCTACCAGAGATGCAGACAAAAAAAAGAGCTTGATTTCCATTTACTTCAAAAACTATTTTTTTCCAGCTATTGTAGCTGGTCAAATGTGAAGAAATGCAGATAAAAATGTAAACAGATAAAAGGCAAGTTCTCAAATGAAAAAAGGATCAGAAGTTACGAATGTTCTGATTTATTTTGTTCTTTCCATAGTACCACTTTTTTCAGGCTTTTGGAAAGCTTAATTACTGAGTTAAAAAATGTGATGAATATATTTAGCAGTGGGTTAAAAAAGAAACTGAATTTCGGCTACTTCTGAGTAATTACGAGATCTGATGCTTATGTGTATTTTCATGTACTCTTTTCCCAGTACGCCTATTCAAAGTACAAAGATGTCCCAAAATAATAACAACGTAATTCTGTGATCACATCTGCCAGGGGCTTAAAAACCCATTTGTAGTCTGCGCTTCCCAGATTGCTTGCCAGGAATCTGCTAGAGTAACAGGCAGCAAAGCAATGGGCCATCATGGGGACTAGGAAAGCTTCAGTTCACAAGCTGTCCATTGAAGAAACAGAGAATGCATTCCTCAGGGTTAAGGGTGGTTTGGAGTAACAAAACTTTGTTGATTAGAAACTAAACATGATGGAAGTGTTTTCTATAGCCATAGATATGGGACTGGTTGGTAAGTTCTTGTATAAGGCTATAGCAACCTGAGGAAAAAGGAATTGCAGTGGACAGCGGTTACGGCTTGCGCGTGAAAGGAAAACACTTGTGTTCACTCAGTGTGTACACATGACCAATTAATTGCTTCCTTTGAATTCCCTCTACATTCTATGCACAATATTTTCAAGGACAGCAAATATTACTCTGAGTAGACCATTAATACTGCTTTTTGGTTTGAGTTTGGCTTGATTTGGTTTTGGTTCTGGACTTAACCCTAGAATTGTACAATATTCTTTTTCCTCTTCAAATTTATTCCGTTGTGTTTACGAGATTCTTGAAATCCATACTTTTTTTTCCAATTCTGAGAACAGACAGACACTTCCCTAAATCTCTTTGAAATGAGAATAGTGACTCTCAATGGAAGAGTGACTGGGAATTAGACTAGGAGATTAGAAGCCCTGGGCTCTAAGGTTGCTTGTTTTCTAATTTTTACTAGGCTTTGAGTCACTTCTTTATATTCTAATTTTTCCATCAAGTGAGTACTTATTCCATTAACCATTAAAACAAATACACTTCCTACTGTCAGGGCTATGGTTATAATAAATGTTCCATAACTAGTTCTTATGGCTATTTTCCTTTGCATAATTGTAATTATTTATATTTGTGCAAGTGTATATGTAGTAACAGAAATCCCTCAGATTTTGTTCTACTGAAATCTGGAGAAAACAACAAATGAACAAGCACAGTTGTATCTGACCCCACTCCAAATGCCTACAAAATACTCTTTATGGAAATGTTTCAAACTCTGAAAAAATGAATTTTTCCAGTTCATGGAAACATTTTCTAAAATTACTTGGTTTTGAAAGCTATTGTATTCCCACAAAAATAGGGAAAATTCTGCATGGAACACCTATGATGTAGAAATCATTTCTTCTTGCTATTAGAAACATCTTTGCAAAGATCTGTGTAGTTTTCCTGCTGTTATCTCTCTTGAGCTCTTCATTTGCATTGATTACTGACTGATTAGCACACTGCTTCTCATGCTCCTGAGCAAGTCTAAATCTTAATGTTTACTTCTTCAGCTTGGCGTTTCTCAGAAGCATTTCTGTGTGCCTTGTTATAGTTTGTTGGAGATTTTCAAAGTTAATTGACCAGATCTGATGCTCCTACCTCCCCCCTTTTTACAGATTCAATATTGACATTGAGAGAAGATTCAAATCCCAAGCCACAGAAATTCCCACGGAACTGTGTTTAGAACTGATATGTCCTGAATGTTCACTCTGGTTAAGGCTAGCTGTGATGCCCAGTTACCATGATCTATTTCTGGTTTATGTTTTATCATTGTCTCTGTAATTTTTAAGCAGTCTTTCAGGCTTTTTAGTGTTAAAGAAATCAAACATGAAGACAGACACTAAACATGAAATGTTAAAGAGTTTGAGATTAGTGTTCAGCACTAGTCTCTGAAATTGAGGAAACGGGAAATAAAGGAGGAAAGTCCTCAACAGTCACTCCTGCTCTGTTTTCCATAGTTAATATTTTGCTAGTGTGTCTCTACAACCCTCCCCAGGAAAGTGGTCACAGCACCAAGCCTGAGAGATGCTCAAGAAGTTTGGACAATATCCTCAGGCACATGGCCTGATCCATGGGGTGGTCTGCACAGATCCAGGAGTTGGACTCGATGATCCTGATGGGTCCGTTCCAACTCAGCATATCCTGTGAGTATAAGATTCCAAGTCCAGACTATAAATCTAAGTAAAATTTCCATTTCTCAGTATCACAGGACTCTACAACTGCAAACAGTTAACAGGTTTCTACTGAAAAAAGGAAAAAAACCAGAGTTGCACCCTTGTGCAGATTTGTTGGACTGATTTTTATTTCCATGCACAAATCCCAAGAGATCCTGTCATGAATCTGCAACACTTAATTTGACTGCAGAAATCAGCCAGCTGTATCAAATGTCTGCTTTGGGTCAATCTTAAATGGAGACTGAATATTCAGCAAGCAATGAATCCACTGTAGCATAATAGAAATACTTTCTCTGTATATAAACATGGTCTATCTGAAGTAACTAACTACTAAATGCCTGTTCTATTTTTACAGCACTAATTCTTTGAGAAAAATTGGCAAATTTAATTTAGTTGTATTAATTTAATTATATTTTTAATCTTTTTACTACAAAGGGAGGCATATGAAAAAAACCCCTAAACAGGTTAGTGAGCTTGATTATTCAGTTGATACGTCTGTTAATGACCAATTTTGAAAGATATTATTAAATCTACAAAGACCAGACAAAGATATTCACATTTCTTTTTTATTTTTATACTTTGAAGGGAATATTTGCTTGTTAACAGATGTTAAGGATCAGGGCAAAGTGATGGTAACAACACAGCCTTTGTTTTTTGATTATTTGCTTATTTTGATTTTTTTATTATTTGTTTAGGAAAACATTCTCACTTTATCTTGTTCCGTTGTTTCACCTGTAAGTAGAGCATTTTTCAACTGACTTTGTTTAAAAGTTATACAGTTAATTACAGCCATTCGTTTAGTTTAAGCTATACATCTAGCCAACCCTTTTCAACAAAAAGAAAGTTAGATTACTTAAGGACCAAATTCATACCGTAATATAATCAAAGTCAAGTAGGATACATCCATCTTCTTTTCAACATGCATGTGTCTCTTCATTGACAATAGAAGTTGTCTGAATGCCTTACCTTAGAACTTAATTTTCATGTGGCTAAAATTAGGAAAAATGAGCCCACTCTAAGATTCTGTCCATCATCTGGAATGTCGGATGATACCCATGACTCTTTTACAATTTAAATTATTCCCCCTCTCTCTCATTTTTGGGACACTTTTCCTCTTCCCTGCTTTGTAGGGTTCCATCTTCTTAATCTCTCTGCTATTTTTCATGCAGTTGAAGGACAAGACCGCAGGTTTTAGTATTAACCATTAAAGAAATCCAGTAATACCTCAAATAGTTTATTTCTCAAAATCTAAGTTTGCCTGATTTTCAAAATTGAGAGCTCTAAAATGTTTCTCCAGAAAATGTTCAGTAACGTAACCTGGTCTCCTGTTTCAAATGAACCTGTCTAGAGAGAGGGTGTGTTTTGCTCTCACCTATAGTTACAAAGTGAGCTATCTGTTGATTTCTTTAGTTGCTAAATGTGAACATTTATTTTTAATGAGGTAAAGAATTAGGTATATTAAAATTTATCATATACTGTATCATATGAGTAATGCTTCATTTGAGAGTGACTGATTTTATTATGCTGTGATGAATAACACTGGTCTATTTTAGTTACATATTTCTACTCTTAACTATATGTGGTTAAGTCATTCACATACATTTTTTCTCTGTGCTTTTTTTTTTTGTTTGTTCTTTTTAAATTGTGAATTCTTTATTTTGATTAATTTCTTTCATAAACATGCAGAGTGTCCTTAGAGTGGGATTTGATGAAAATCAGGAATGATGGTAAAGGTCTTTTTTCCTTTCTAACATTCACTAAGGTAAAGAAGTTATAAAAAATTAGAGATGGAGAAAGAGGAAAAATTGAAAAGCAGTATTTTCCCCATTACCCATCTTGGTAAGAAGTGCTTAGGAAAAAACTGGTAAAAGTTACATAATCTTTGTTACAAGGGAAACAAATCTTTGGTTGCCTTTGAGAGCCGTCTCTGTCAAGACAGGCAGGTACCCTGTTACATCCAGCTGTCTCTTTCCTTGTGTTTATTTGGCACTGCTCACGCTGAAACTGGACAGTACAATGTTGCTCATGTTCTCTTTGAAACCCCCGTGTACATGGTCTTTTCATGCTGCTTGCAGGGTCCGCTTGAGCTGATGAGAGCATTTATCTGCAAGAGAGGGCAGCCAGCTTTCTGGTAAGGCTGCTAACAGAAGGAATTGATTTCATAATCAGAGCTAAATGGCACCTCCCTGGCAACAGACACGTTGACTCACATCTGCTATGCATGTACCTCTAGGCTGTTCTCTTGGAAACTGTCCTGTATGGGATCTGCCTGCCTCTCAAAACCCAGGAACAAAAATGGCCTTTTTCAACAGTTCATTTCAGCCAGGTTTTCCAGCTACTGAATGTTCTCAGCACCTATTGTGCCGCTTATGATTTATGGTTTCCAGATATCTTGTCTTAAGGTTAGTGCCGTCACTATATGCCCTAGGTTGAATGGGATGTCATAAACCACTATAAATTCCACAATGTAAATAGATTTACACAAGAACCCTATACAGCTTCCTATAAAGCTTTGTGATTAACTGGAGGTATCGAGTGATTTTCCCAAACTTTTCAAAACAATATCCTGTGATCAAGATACTGCTTGTACAAGGTAAGGCAATAGCTTCTTTCAAAATTTAACAGGTACAGGCATAATAAAAAAGGAGGAAATTAGCCAGCCAACAAGACTGAAACAGCAATTAGCTAAAGAGATGCCTATGAGCTGACCTGAACAGGCAAATCAACCTTCATATGTGTCTCCTACATGAAAGGTAAAAAATCACAGAATTTTGTCACTTAACATGATTCCTCCTCTAGACAGGAGATTAATTAATCATCCTCTTGCCCTTTATTAGGTAGATGGAGCTGTGATTGAAATGACATACTCATTAGAGTAATCAGATCTCAAAAAACACTTGACTTAACAAATTACGTGGATCAATACATAGCTTTAATTTTCAGTAACAAAATGACACGTACTGTAAGAAATCGCAGAGTAATTAGCACCTGTATTTTCTTTCCCTTCACTCAGTAACTTTTTTTTTGTCTTTTCTCTGTTTTCTTCATGTAATGAAGGTTCTCTCATCTTCCTAAAGAAATCTGTCAAATTGTTCCACATACAGCTTTTGAAAAATATGTCAAATTATTTTTCCCAGGAGCACAAACAATGATACCAAAGGAAAAGAAAAAAAAAACCCCAAAAATCAGAAGACATAGCCCTCTAGAATTTTTAATGATGAACAATAAAAAGTGACTTCATTTATTAAAAGGTAGATTCCAAGTGGTGCGGAAAATTATTTGGTGGTTTAAAAACAGCAGTGCAGAATTTCCTGTTATTCATGTATTATTTCCTCTCTCCTTCAAATGTAATATTAGTTAAATGATAGCTTGTTTTTTCATTATGTTCAGGAAATATGATTCAACAATTCTGTAATGTTTCTTGTAAATGGAAGTAAATATACTTCTAGAAATTATAATGTTCAATATTAATCCCTGTAGATAGCGTTTTACTTGGAAAAATAAACACAAATGTAAGTGGAAAATACTTGCAGCTGATTAGACAAAACGTGAAACCAAAAGTACTTCCAAATGCAGTGCTATGATTGCTTCAACAGAGCATTGAGAATAATGAAAAATAATTTTCTGCGAAAGAAATCAAGTGCTCATTTTGATGTTAAGCACAACACAATCCCTAAAATATTATTCATTTTTTTGTTGAGATCGTCATTTGTTGACAAAATCATACATTTGAAATAGTATTTAGACATTGAGAGATTTAAAAAAGGCTAATTTTAGCTAGTAAACCTCACTGTTAAAAATACGTTAATTTCTGCTTTGACTTTGATAATCTCAAAACAGGTCCAGTGAAAGCAAGGGGTCAGGGCTCCAGTCAGCTGAGTCTGGTTTGAACATCTTCAAGCCAATTCTGAGCTTATCCAAGGACAGAGAATCCACAGACTCACTGTCACCTGTTCCAGGGCTTGATCATGCCCAAAGCCTCATGGTATCCGAGGCCTCTTCAAAAATATTTCGAAAATATTCTATTAACAGCTATTTCGGATTACTTCAGAAGCATTTATTACATACAGAATCATTATGAACAATATCTGGTTCTATAGAGGATTTTTCAGAGATCAGAGCAGAAATCTTTTTCATTGCAATTCTTAAGATACCACCATTCCCTGAATAGCAAAGAGAGAATGGTGTTATAAAAACCCTTAATGACAAAACTTGTTTTTGAAAAGAATGGACTGAGCTAAACATATTTTAGTTGAGAAATAGTCATCATGAACCCTATATATCTTAATATAAAATGAATTCGTTGTGAATTTTCAATGCATTCATGCAGCCTTCCCAGAACTGATTAAAATCAATCCCATTGTATATATAAACATATTTCTGTAAAATGATCAATGACCAGGGCCCTGTTAGACATTATAAAATGGAAAACCTTTCTTTGCATAACCCATATACGGTTTTATGAAGCGAAACTGAGACCTTTCATTAAATGTCAAGAACTCAGAAAGTGGAAGAAAAGTGTTGGGTTGAGACTACTACATTAAATTAAACTTTTTAAAATTTTCTGGAGATTTAGACATTATCTTCCAATCATTAGTGGTGCTGTATACCTCCAAATTGAGGCAAGATCTGGAGAGAAATAGTTTCATTTCTATTTTTCTCCTCGGTGTCTTTTTCCACCAAAAAAAGGCATGTAAGTGCTATTCAGACAGACAGTGCTGCTTAATGTAGAGCAATTTCCTGAGGGAAAGAGGGCAAATAAAATTTCTATCTTTTTGAGAGGCAGCAGAGAGATTGGAAACTATGGACCAATTATCTTAACTTCAGTTTATGCAATAGTAGCAATATGAAAGGATATATTCTTGTAAATACCCCAAAAAAAGAGAGAGAATGAGTAACATCTAATATAAATTTGTCAAGAACATATCATAGCCTCTGAATTTCCCTCTCTGTTGATAGGAAGTTCTGAATATGCAGAATAGTATATACTGTATACCTTGACCTCACCACTGTCTTTTGTTTCATGTGACATTTTGATAAACAATACAGAGAAGGTCTTCATGAAATTGCTATGAGGCAGATACACGGTTAGGAAACCATGTCTAGTAGTTATTAATGATTCTTTGTTGTCCAGCATTACGTATTGAGCAGTGTTCTGCCGAGATCAGTCTTGTGCCCGGTTCTTATCAATGTACTCATTAGTAACTTGAGTCATTGAGTAGGTAGTCAATGATTAAATAGTGTAGTGTGCTTATTAAATTTCCAATGACATCAAGCTGTGAGGGTCTGTAAACATATTCAAGGACAGACTTAAAAAGATCTTGATGAATTAGGAAAATCATTTAAATAAATTGCATGCAAGTCAGTAACAAGAAAGGCAGAACACTAAGTTTAAATGATCAAAAATTTCAAGATAAGTTATAATACATGAAACAGTAATTTTGCAGATTAGAATCTGAGGCAGACTGAGTGGACTTTTCCCTTAGCATTAGATATCCAAAATGTTCCAGACATCTATGTCTAACATACTTATTTTATTATCCCTTTGTAGACACTGGGAAGAAATACCTATTCATGGAGCCTTATTTGTTCTAAAAATCTGCTTAAGATTCCTTAGGAATATATATATGTCTCCAATGATTATCAAAGAAGCCCAGGACAGAAGCTCAGATGTAGTTGTCTGTGCCGTAGAAAGACAAAAACATATTAAGTGTTAGAGACAGATCATTTTCTCTTAAACCAAATGAGAAAAATCCTCTTTATTTGACGCAATCATAAAGGATTCAAGGTCAGTTACAGAATAGTAAGTCCTTTATGTAGATTTACCAGACATAAGGAGGAAGCACCACTGGTTCCTACAATTCATTAGCCAGCTCCTCTCTGCCTACTCTCCGCCAAAATCCTGCCACCAAAATCTCACTATTCAGGAAAAAAGTATTTGAAGAGCAGACCTTCAAAACATTATGGGTCAACACAACAAATCAAGCAATGCACTGTTGGTACTACACACCTGAAGTCTGGCCCAATATGCCAAAGCACTTCATACTTCTCCATCTAGACCTTATGCCCGGCTGCTAGGAATCCCTGTGATCGCTCAGGTCCTTAGAGTCATGCAAGGGTCCATCCTGGATACTGGCTTTGACAAAATTCCTTGAAAGCCTGTCCAAACACAGTCATAAGCAGCAAGAGCCCAGCTGCTTGAACAGGTACAGCCCAGATTTTATTCAAAATGTTCTGGTTTTGATCTATGGAATTATTTCAATTTTCCTCCCCCAAGACCTAATGGGTTATCAGGAGCAAGAGCTCGTGATAACTGCATACTAAAGATTTTGTGCATGTTATTCACAAATACGAACCAGGTGTTCAACAATCTGCTGGAAGATATGGATGACCTTCATGGCTAGCATTGGGATTTTGAGGTCACTTACATTGGTTTATGGAACACGGATTTGTAAACTGACAAACCCAAAATATAAAACCTGGGAATAGCTGATAAAGCACTGAAAGTCTCTAGCTACCCATTGCATGCAACCAGGCTGATTTCAGTCGACTGAAAATGTTTCAGTCTTTTTTTGCTGAAGGGCTCTGTAGGAAGAATGTGACAGCCACTTCTGACTCCCAACAAGCAGATTTTTTTTTTAACACAATGTCAAAGGAACTTTTTTGCAACTTAGAGAAATCTTTATGTGGAGTCCTAGGACTCACAATATTGTTTAGCACCCAGAAGTCCCACTGATAGTTTGTTTCTCAGAAAAGTTTCAGTCTCCACTCTTTCATCCAGAATAAAATTGGGTACGTTACAGCTACAACTGAAATGCCCGCATCTTCTGTGTTTCTTTCTGCAAAATCAAAGGAGTTAAACAGATAGAATCTGTCAGCAGGAGATTGCATATACTATTTAGTCCCAGCAATAAATTGTTTTAAAAAAGAAAATGTAGACTTAACCAAAATGAGCAGTAAAAGCAGCAAAAATCACAGGATTTCTTTCTTTAATCTGTTGGTATTTAGCTTGTGAGGATTTGAGCTTGCACTAAGCAGTCCTATGGAGCATGTAAGTCAAGTCTGATACCTGCCATCACTGTCTGCGTCAATCAAGTGACAGTGTTATTTCCACCAAATTTATTAGAGTTGTGTGTCCCTGGACACTGGCGCTGAGAGCTGAACAGCCAGCAGCCTAAACCAGGAGAAGTTCAGTGACATTTGGATGAGAATGATTCAGTGCCTGTTTCTTTTTGAGGAAGGGGATAGGAACAAATAGGTTTATGCATGCAAAGATCTCTGTGCTCAAGGTCTGTAAACAACGAGAGTCACTATTTCATAAGTGTTCTGTGACACTTTTGTTATGAAGTAGAGAGCACAAAGTTGTCCATAAACCAATAAACATGGAGGAAGACACATAAACCCCTCAGGGATGTGATGTGACCAGCGGTAAGCAGAAAGGCAAGCACCTTGTGCCCTGTCATAGCCAAAACAGGTCTCAGCCTGCCACTGTAAGACTGGTTACTTCCTTTTGTTCTCCTTCTTCCTCATGTCCTAACACCTCCTGAGACCTGGTCCCTGTTACCTTGGATGTCTTTTCGGAGCTCTCCAGTTTCAGTTCTCGTGCCTGTTGTGCCCCCTCAGTCCAAGGCCAAACACTGTTACTGCCCTTCTTCTCAGACCTTTCTTGATGGACTTTTTTTCCCTCCTAGAGTGAATTTTCACCTGCCAACTCTCACTATTTCACAGTTTTTTGGAAATAGTTTGTTAAAGATTCAGAGCATGATGAAGTGGCGGAAGCGTGGTTTTTGCTGACCTCAGTAAGGGTAGCTGCAAGAGTTTTGGTAAATGATCTTTGTAAATTATAAAAACCCTTTGAAAATACATATATATAAACTGCCAGAGGAATACATCTTGACAGATGTCTTTTCAACTCAAAGAAAATTTTTCATTTTGATAGCATCAAGCTGTTCTATTTTAAGTTTGACTTTTTATGCCCACAAGCCCAAATAAAACTCAGAATTGCTTTCCAGAAGGAAAAGGGAAAGTATTTTACACAAGGAGTTCAATTCCAAAATCTGGATTGGCATGAACACCTGAACTTGGTGATCAAATTTGAGGTCACAAAAACTAAAGAAAACACAACACTAGTAAAAGAGCTGTAGAGGTGAATAAATCTTCACTGTCCCTGCCTCAAAATGGTAATTTACTGCATTGTTACCTGAGGAGAGCTGTCTAGACCACGGAAATTATTATGCTTATGGAAGAATCTCAGAATGGAACACAAGCAAGCTCTTGATCTGCTCAGGTTATATCCTGACAGACTGAAGAGATATAAAATCAGCACCAGTCTGCTTTGCTATGTACTTCTCTCTTTGGAAGTATTTGCATTTGTGTATGAAGACCAGTGTCTGTAGAGTTCTTTTGTGGCTGTTCTTTGTACCAAAAAACATCTTTAAAAACTTCCTTTTCATCTGACTGTTATCTAATGGCCTCCATCCTGAGAAGTCTAACTGCCCAGTTTCTACGTGCCACCCTTATTTTCTCATGCATCTCCAGCCTTATTCCTCCATCTCTTTGTGGAACATTATTTCATGCAATCTCAGGTCTCAGTGTTATAAGTAAAATATACTCTGATTTCTCAGTGAGGATCCTCTCCTGCATCACAGCCATTTATTCTAGCATAACACTCTCTACTCTTTCGCACAGATGCGGCATAAATATGCCCTCAGAAGAGAACCATTACAGCTCAGGCCCTTCATCTCATATCCTCATTATGCAGTCCACCCTCTAATTCACTTGAGGACTTCCTTGATGTTAATTTACATAATACTTCATTTTGTTAGCTGAATACACAGTGTATTTCCTATCAAGAAACAGAGGCATATACATGAAGCAAAATTTTCTGTGGAAAGAACCTTCTTTAAATGAGAATATGAACTTGGGCAACCAAGGGCTAAGTTAAAATTAGGTCTGTTTCTCTGTGGGAGCAAGTATCTTGCTTATTAGGGTATACAAAAACCTGACTTACGTTGGAATTTGGATAAGTAATAAGATGAGAAAGTATTTAAGTGTACAGCACTTAAACACATGCTCCAGACTTTGAAAAATCATCCCCAGCATCAAAATATGGTTTTCCAAGAGATCTAAATTATTGCTCTTTGATAAAGGAACAAATATTTATTCCAAAATTAGGAGCATTAATGGATGGTGTTTAACTGAGGGAGTAAAACTGCCCTGCTTCTTATAGACCTGGAAGGGTTCTTCCATGACATAGTCCTTCATAAAATACGACAAAATCTTCACAGTCTGCCTCCCAAGTCAAAAGCTGTAGATAAGATATGGATCTTTCATCGTTGTTAATCTAATTGTTAAACTACTACCTTAAGAATTAGTCTAACTTTTTATCACCAGAAATTTTAGAATGACCCTAAATATATAACCTTGTTAGACTGCATGACCATACTGTATTTACAGTGTTCATGTTGCCAGTATGGTGGTTGATAGAATCTTTATACTTTCAGACATAATATGAAAGCACATATTGTTCTCACATTGGAAAAAAAGAAATTTCGAGATCTATTAGCATCTTATTAAGGGGCATAATGAAAGCTAGTATTTTATTTTAGCTATCTATGTCCTAACATAGTTTAGTTTATAGAAAACATGCTATAATTTTTCCTAAAATATGTCCTCTTCCTTGAGACTTGTTGAAAACTGACTGGCAATAATTTCACAGAGATTCCATAAAATCAGCTGCTATCATACGTGACAGTTCAGCATACAAAGTGCTTATTTGAAATTCTAGTTCTGATTTCTCAGTACATTAATTTTAGATAGCAATGTGTGGTGTATTCTGGTACGCGCTGACAAACTTGCCCACTTTTGTGAGTTGTGAGCGGAGCTGAGGCAATGGCCTGGCTAATCCACCCTCCATCCCTGAGCTGCTCACTCCTTGACATACTTTTTAAGAAATGTCTCTGTCTGAGTTCAGTTGGAACATGGACACATTTTTCAATATAAAGATGTAGTCGTTTAGACATGGACTAGCTATTTCACCGAAAAATCCAGCTTATGAACTTTGAATAGCCACATTTCCATGTCATGCTTTCTTTGCTCACAGTGGATTATGAAATAAAGAGGTCTGAGATATGTCAACACTTTGCACTGGATTAAATGTTGTTACAGGAAATAATAAACTGAGGTTTTTTTCAGCTTGTCATTTTCTCTTTTGTCTTTGTCCTGTGTTTTTTCCTACCTCATTCGCTTAGCAGCCCTTGTACACTTGTCTCTTTCCGCTGTGAATTACATCAGACACCACGCTGGTGCTCACTGAGATGCTGGGCAGAGATCTCTGAGGGAGCGGTGCTCCCGCCTCCAACTGAGAAGAGCAAAAGAAGCTCCGCACCACAACACTGCTGTACCCTAAGACAGAGACAAAACCACATGCATTTTCTAACAGCCGTGAACAGATCATATGAATGATTTTGCAAGCCTCTCTCCTATTAGTCTGTGGGTCAGATGTGAAGTGGTTTTCCTTTGTTTTATTCTGCACAGAGCATAGTGGCTCTGCAGACAGCAAGCACTTTTTTTTTTTTTGCAAGATTTTAAGCAGTGCAGCCAGAAGCTGTCTTTAATACTACAAGGATATGACATTAATCAATTTCCAGTAAATCTCTGTTTCATGTCTGAGCATGGAGGTTTTACTCTTCCTGGTAGTTGTTCTAATTGCCCTGCTAAATGCAGTAAATATGTACCTCTGGGAACAGTAACACTTCAATACTCTTTCCACAGCTCTGAAATCAGTCAGTGGTTGGACATACTAAATTCAGATGGTCAGATACTCATTTTATCAGTGTTTTTAACCTGACTTCTAAAGGAAATCAGGTATATGCGAAAATATTGTTTCACTGGCATTCAGCCCTCCTCTTTCCCTAATAACTTTTAAATACATTTTTGGGCACTTCCAGCTGTACTTGACAATGCCTAGAAAACTCAAACCTATTCAATTCCTTTGACTTTTGTGAAAGTAGATGGCTGTAACTCAATTTTATCCCTTCTCTCTGACTTCCTAGCTGCAGGCGAAGAGAGACCCTAAAGCCAGGCAGTAACTCATACTAGACAACCAGTCAACTCCCACCAGAGCAAGCTTTGCTGATGCCCTTCTGGCAGATCACGTGTGGACAGAAAATTCAGGATGTTGTGGGTTGTTTGAGAGAGCTGTGGCTAGAAGAGGAAAAGTTTCAGAGAAGGCTGCAGCTGAAAAACGTTAGGACACTTGGAAAATTGAATATGCTTGGAAAAAACAAGGCTAGAGCTTGAAAATCCGGCAGAGAAATTCCAAGAACATTGTGGAGAAAACAAGGCTAACACACTTACTCCAGTGGAAGACATGGAACACATTAGTACATTGGAAGAAGAAAGCATGGACCAGGGGAGGCACCTGCATCCTTAGGTTAATTGCTTTATTGGTCCAGCAGCTTACAAAAATATGAATTCCTGCTTTTGTTTTCTGCAGAGCAAAAGATTTGAAACAGCCCCAAGAAGATACTTTGCAAAATCCAGTACAAGTGATTTTTATCTTCAGCTATGGAAATTTGTGTCACTTTTTATAGATCAGAATGTTTCTTGAGCTGAAAAATCAAATGCATTTTCTTTTGCTCTTATATCATCCTGGAAGTGAAGGTTGGATTGTTTTCTGTATTCTGTCAGAAAAAAATAACAAATCTGGCTCCTACAGCTATCTGAGCATATCACTGCTAAATTAATCTGCACTCATGTTGTTTTCCGTCACTTCTGTTGGCATATTTACCTTTCAGACTGGAAATAAAACACTCATTGAGTTCTGACCAGTGAAATGATCATTCCAATATACCAATTTTTAAAATTCTCTGGTCATTTGGAAACACAAGTGACATAATAAATCAAAATGCCAAGCTATTCTTCTCCTCTTACTACTTATTATGTTCCTTTTAATTTCTCTATTTTCTGCGCTTTTATTTAGGACATAGAGGGGTTTTCTTAATTTCGCGTTAGTGTCATAAACTTGATTGAGGACTATGGAGAGTTAATCAAACACTCAAAATGGTAACTTAAGAGCCTTTACAGACTGCTGTATTTAGTCACTGAAACTCCTAAACTGCACAAATAGTTATGAAATTTTTCATTTGATTTACAATTGAAACAAAAAAATCAATATCCATTAGTTTGGGGTTTTCTTCAGTAACCCCTTCCCCAAAGAGCACACAGTAGAGATTTCATTTTTTTTTAAATGAAGTATTACCTGTTATTTGGTGTTTTTTGATCCTGATTTATTTATTAAACATGTTCATCTTTAAAATAAAATATACTAAATGAATATTTAATGTATTTATGTACCGTATTTGTGAATATTTATGCAAAAAACATGATTTTTTTTCCTTAATCCAAACTCTTCCCTAATTTCAACCCAAGATTTTCAAAGAATTTTTATTCTTACAGAGGTATATATTTTGATAGACTACTAAGAAACACTGTCATAACTTTTTAAACTAATACCTATTTTAATTTTCTCTCTCAAACACCATTAAATCCACAGATAAAATTAGTCTGTTCTTTGTCCTCTTACAAGTGGAACATAAACACAACAGTTTAGGCTATTGTCACACGTGCTGCAAAGTTCATGACTTACAAGGAGAGATGAAAAGCAATTGCTTTTTGCAAGTTTATTTTCCAAGTTATTCTAAGTTGTCTCCCGTTTTCCTGCTGCTACCAATGGCTGCAATTTTGTGACACTGCATTATTCGGGTTACCTGAATCTAGCAGTAGAAAGTACAAGAGGGGGAAACCCAAAATCTACCCTCCTTCTCTTCCAGGGTTGTGCAAAGAGACAGTGTATCATTGAGAGCCATCATTCTTGGAGTCAAAAAAAAAAAAAAAAAGATAACCCCTGCCCCATTTAATTTATTCTTTAGGCTTAGTCTTAAGGAAGGTGGGTCTTTATGTAAGCTGTTGCTGCCTTCTTGAATTTGCTTTCTAGTGGTCTCCTTTGTCCATGACAGCGTTCGAGGCCTAGCTGCCCTCTGTGGGCAGGTGAGCTGGAAGCTGGGCAAGCAGGGGCCTCACCCTTGGGCACTATCCTGAAGACCCCAAACACAAGGAGAAAAGTTGGGAAAAGTGGTCCTTTGACAGCCCCAAGGAGGTGACAAGCAAGGAGGTGAAACAGGGTCTGTGCCAATCAGGGTCTCCAGCCCTGGGAGTGGTGCCAGAGAAAGGGCAGGAGACAAGGGCAGATCACAACACTTGTCCAAGAGGTTTCTCCATGAGACCCCTTACCTGGCGTGTGAGGTCAAGGCCCATCCAGGAGGCAGGGCCAGAGGCAGGAATGGGGACCTGACGGCTTTCAGCTGGGCTAAAATCTTGAAATTTGCTGATGAGTTTGTCTCATCAGCAAGGCCATTAATTGAAAACAGTGGTGGGTGTTTGCTGCCCGAGGGATACTCTCAGTAACCAGCTGTCAGCCGGGTTTGTGCTGCTGATCACCACCCTGGAGACCAGCTAAATTTCCACCCACTTCGTAGTCCACGTCTTCAGCCCAAATCTCACAATCTGGATATAGGAACACAGTGGGTGAGGCCCGGATAAAGTCAGAGCTAACAGCTTTCCATGCCACCTCCACCGACACAGCCCTGTTAGTACAGAGAGCAATCTCTTTATGACAGAAACTGCCACAAGATTGCAAAACAGCTTAATTATTTATTTGGTCTGACCCGCGTTTCACTGGGAGTTGGATCAGGGCTTTGGCTAAGCAAACACTTGTCTTGTGTTACCTCTACTGCAAACTTCTTTTTCTTGTTACGTAGTGGTGTTTTTCCTACACACCAGTCACCTCCCATACAGAAAATCGTTGTATCATACACTTAACATGCTGCACAAACAATATTAAGGTTGCCTTCTCCAGGTTTTTCAGGTCATCAGCTTCCAGTTATTTTCAGCAGTTTGCTGAGGTTACTGTCTTGAAAATTCTCTCCACAAACCAGTTATGGCATTTACTGACTTCTCTTCGTTGTCTAAAAAGCAGAAAAACAATGTTATGACTGTATTTTCATACAGTTCACTACCTGTACAAATATTCATTTTATTTTATTTATAGTTTCTTCTTCCCTGGTTGATTAACCTCGAGATATAAATTCTACTTCCTCTTTTCATGACTGAAAATAATACCAAGTTTTAAAAAAAGCTGAAGAAGGAGTACTTTACTTGCATGTGTTCTTACGTAAAAATGTCAGAGCATAGTTTTGTGCAGGAAACCTGTCTGAGCTTCTGCAAATCAAGTGATAACACTGATATTCATAATACAGTCATGATACAATGTGTCATGATGTACTCATGACAGAGTTCTGCGTTTGCACATTTCTAATTCAAATTACCGCATCATAATACTGCAAGCTTATTAAATGGCTCAAACAAGCTGACGTACTACCCATATTTTTCAACCATTTAAAAATTTTTATGCTTGTGTCTCAAGCAAGTTTCGGTTGATTTCCTTTGCCTTCCCTTGCCTTCCCATCCCTTCCTTTCTCCTGATGGATGACTTCGTCTATCTGCTGGTGGATCCTTGCAATGTGTGCATAATATGCAGTTTCATGGCATGTTCTAATGAAGCCCAAAGGGTGGAACAGCCATGAGAGCTACCTACTGGGATGACCCAAAGAACTAACATGAAGTTTTGAACCAGAAAAGACCTCTTTTGTCAATTATATCTTGATGTCCCTGCAGTCATATGAAACACGGGGAATCTCAAAAGAATCAAAACGGCAGAAATGGAGTGAAGAAAGCAATTTTGAGAATTTAATTGTGTAGATGATGATAGAAGAGTTTGATTTTTAAAAAAAGAAATGCTTTAAATATTTTCATTATGTTATTTTTTTTTTCCTGATTCTTCTCAAGCGGGTAAAGGTTAACTTTTTGTTTCAAATAAATAGGTAAATTAAAGGTAAACATTTCGACCTGAGGTCACTGAGGCCATCTAGTCAGATGTCTTTTCAGCTTACCTTCAGTTTCAAGTATTTTGGCCTGGAGGCCAAAATATGAGTCTAATTAAGAAATTCTGTTTGGCAATTCTTTCTTTCATAGTTAGATTGGAAAATAAATTTAATTTATTACATTTGCTATTTTCTTATTTACTTCAGAGATGCTTCAATCACTATTCTAAGCTTATCTCCAATCACTTTTCAAGCACTAGCTGCACAATTAATATTGATCTTTTTTGGTGATTGTTTAGATATTCTACTGACTACTAAAATCCAAATCTGATTTTAATAGTATTTCCTTGAGGCTAACAAATAGTTAACATGAAATTAGATTAAATTAGTGTTATTTTCTCTTTAAATCAGTAAAATGTGAATCTGAATCCAAGATTGTTCCAGCTTTCTTTCTATAATATATTTTTGTATTCATATAATAAACCTTGTTTAAATATCAGGTTCTAGCCACAGTTTTAAAGACTACTGAGCTAAAAACTTACAAGAAAGTAAATTATAAGCTTAGGGAGCTGGGGATTTTGATGCCATTTTAGCAGTCCCAGAGACTGAGAGTAGGTGGGTTGAGCATGATTTCAACTTTCTCTGATTACGCAGGAATGATTTGCTGGTACTGCAGATACTTTTTCTTTCTCTTTAGTAACCTCTTTAGTATGTCATTTAAGGAGTTTCTAAATTCACCTTCAGCTAATGAAAATACATTTATTGTGTTACATCTTATTAAAACTTACACTAGACTCCCTGCTGCATCTAGTTCTCTGAGTTATTAAAAAAATAAGGAAAATTGGTAACATTTTTAGGTCAATTTTTAAATGAAAAAAGCCGCAAACAGCAAAACAACAAAAAGTTACTTTAAAATATCCTAAATGTACAAAATAAGCCATTGTTATTTTAAAAGTTTTTGCACAAAGTGGCCTCTTACATCCAGAAGGAAATTTGCCAACTTAAATAGCTCCAAATCAGGATTCAACAAGAAGACTGCATTCACTGTTAACAGCTTGAGTCAAATTTTTTAAAATCAGCTTATGCTATTTGATTGTATAGGGTAGCACATCTGCATTAAAGTGCTATTTGCATGCTTACGTAATTTTCATGAAAGTATTTTATCATGGTTTTATTGCTTTTGTATAAAATCATGTAGTTAACTAATTAGTAATCCTTGCCAGTGTTATTGTGACTCATAACAACAATGTGAATCAGCAGCTCTGAATATTTCTCTAAAGGGCATCCACCCAGTCCTAAGACTCACACCTCTTTATACTTATACTTTACAAATAAGTAAAACTGGAGTTGGATTAACCTTGGACTATTTCCCACAGATTGTTATTTTTCCCTCATCTCTCCTTTCTTCACAGCTAGGAAAATCTATGTCAAAATGTCACCTATGGAAAACTGTCACTACGAAACCATGAGCTGGTTTTCCAAATAGTTCCTGCGTTTGGTTATTTGACAACTGTCATTCTAAGTAAAACTTAGACAATATTTTTTAACAGAGAGGTGTTCTGGATATTTCAGAAGAATAATCACCCCCCATATAGTAAGTTTCATCATGTTATTTATTATTCGTGAGATATTGGTTTGAGCCCCAAAGCATGTCTTAATATTTCTTCCAGAATGTATTTTTAGCAATAGCATTTATAACTCTGGAATTTTTGCTCTCTGTGTAAATGTGTGATTTCTTTTTACCTCTCACTATTATTTTTTTTCCTTCAGCACTTCCTTGGGCAATAAGTCATGCAGACCAATTACTGGTATCTTGAGAAAGTATTCACTTTTACTGGTTTTGATTACACTACCTGTTAATTTCACGGTGTAATTCTCTGGGTATGTTTTTTGTTATGGTTCAGGATGAACGGTAATCCCCAAGAGAAATTCTTTCTAGCATACTGTATCTTGTACTTCTACAAAAATATTTTAAGCTAATTAATATAGTCCTCAAGTACTACTTAAATTAGATTTGTTTGAACCTTTCACTCTCCTTTTCAGTTTACTGAACTGACTTGGAGAAAAAAGTTACAAAATAACTGGTAGGTTATTTTGCACAGACATGTTGCTGCAGGATTTTCAGGTGCTGGAAAGCCAGATAAAAATCAGAGACTCTTCTAATAAAAAGTCCCAAACCAGCTGATGTCTGGTTAAACACTAGGCTTGATCCAGACCATTATAAGAGTAAACAAAGTATTTTTATTTCACTAAGTTTCACAGAAACCAGAATGGGCCCCTTGTCAAAGTTGCCTCTTACCAATTTACAGCAGCATGATCGTAGGCAACCCCTGTCCCTACTCACTTTTTCTTGACTTTGTAAAGGACTGACATGTTCTCACAACCAAAGATAGAGTCCTACATGCCCTTGACAAATGGAGCACTTAGAGATTAGATCATTTCATGAACTAAAGACCCTTTTGTTCACTGTTCTGGCTGACTGATGAGTTGTTTATCCTGTTTTTCTATGACGACATTTAAAAATACACCTGTAGTACAATCCATGTCCCTAAGGAGCATTTTAAGAAGTTTGTGGGTAGAAAGTACCATATGTGCAAACCACTGCAGTGAGTTAAGAAGATTCTTATTGAAGATTCAGTTGGGTCTTTTGAACTGAAAAAATATTTGTGGGGTTTGTTCTGAAACTTACTAAATTGCTTTCATTATATTTCTGCAGCCAAAACAGATGTCTTTTGATATTGTGCTATTCATCTTTTATTAATTATCTACTTAGACATATGAACAGACCATTCGAAAACTATAAGCATTAGCAAGCTGAACTCTTCTGTATCGGATATACTCAAAATTTTCCTCTTAACTAAAATGTCCCTCATTAAAGGAAAATATTTAGATATTGAGACAATATCCGCTGTATTCACAAGCCTATAGTTGAAATTAATAACTAACTTATTTTTCTAAGGGAAATCTATGTGTGTGTTGCTTGCATATATTGATGTTGCAAAATTGTCTCCTGTGGAGAAATTAATTGACTGCTCTAACTAGCAGAAAAATTTCTGTCATATACATAATATTTTATATATATAGCAAAACAGATCTCAACCTGGGTTTTTTTAGCTGTGGGTGGGTTCTTAGATGTTGGATTAGATGTGCTACATCAGGAAATCATCTCCACAACACGCAGACTTTGCAAAATATTTTGGGAGCCTTGCAGTGCAATTTAACAGGCCCAATGAGCATTTGACTTCATGGTGCTTTCACTTCATTGAAATTGCTGAAGATCATCAATAAAACTTCTGAAGTGCTTGTATACTTACTGGGGGGAAAGAAGGGATGGAAAGAGAGGTAACGATCTCTACTATGGCTCCAGCCCAGGAAAAGAAAATCATGCTGCTGAAAATGGTCTTCGTAGAACCAAAATCAGAAAAAACCCGCCACGATTCGGAAGAAGAGTAGTGTCCCTCTGTACTGGGTTTGGCTGTTAAATTAGGGTTAAATTTCTTCATAGTAGCTCATGAGGGGCTATGTTTCGGATTTGTGACCAAACCAGTGTCGATAACACAATATTGTTTTAGCTGTCGCTAAGCAGTGCTTGCACAGTGCCGAGGTCTTTTCTGTTTCTCTGTTCCATCAGTGAGCAGGCTGTGGTGCACAAGATTTGGGATGGAACACGGCCGGGACAGCTGACCGCAGCTGACCCAAGAAATATCCCATATTGCATGACACTGTGTGTGCTCAGGAATAGAAGATGGGGTGAGCAGGTGGAAGGGAAGGTGGAATTTCGAAGTTATGCCACCTGTCTTCCCAAACTACCATTACTCACGGGCCCCTGCTCTACTGGATGCGGCTGAGCACCTGCCTACCAATGGGAAACAGGGAATAAACTCCTTGTTTTGCTTTGCTTCTGCATGTGGCTTTTGCCTTACCTACTAAACTCCCTTTATCTCAACTCAGGGGTTTCCTCACTTTCACTCTTCCAGTTCTCTCCCAGGGCCCACTGTGAAGCTGAGTGGGACTGAACTGGCTCAACACACAGCACTCTAAGGAAGAGCATCCTAGGAAATGCTGTAATATACATTCAATACAGAAAGTATTCTGTCAACATTTGCTTTTTAGATTGTCATATCTGATTCTTTAACCACAGGTCCCTGCTCCCTAAACACAAACGACTTTCTCTGTCTGAAACCCCTTCTTCAGATATAATCTTTACAATATATTTTGATTTGGAAGAAGAACTGCAAAGCTGGTGAAATAGGTGATACCTCAGAATCATGTGGGCCTGCGCAAGCAAGCAATATGTGTATGAGAGAAAACTGGGGGTGTGTATTACTTTTGCATTTAAGAGAGATTTAGGTTGGTGTGTTGATTCACATGTTTTTAAAGATAGAAAATTATTTTTAGTTAAATAGATCTCTTTTAATTCTTTCTTCCTGCTTGCTCACCTAAGCCATTGTCCAACACCACTGATTATCATTACAAAACATCAGCGGCAATTATGAGCCTTAACAAAAAACTGGGAGACAAAATGCACAAAATTCACATTTTTTGTAGCCTCTAGGTGTCAGAGTACTTTTATAGTTGGTTTTTTTTTTTTCCAATTGCCACAACTTGCACTAGAAAAAGCCCCAAACAAACAAACATAGAACTTTCAAAAGTTGGGTTTCCAAGGAAGAAAAAACCAAATATTTTATACAACTGTGAGAAAACAAAAAAGTACACCCATACAGCATTAGATCAAAGGTCCACCTTTCTCTGACACTGGCTATTAAGAACTTCCTAAATTTTAAGACCAGGGTCACCTGCAGTGGTCATTCTCCAGACTGTCTTCTTTTCTCCAGAGACTTGGATTTCAGGTGATGCTTTTGCATTTCATAGTCTTGATAGATTTATTCAATTAATTTGGACAGTTGCATATTTAACCCATGTAAGGTTTTGTCCTCAAAGCATCCCATGGGAAAGACTTTGACATGCTGTTTGCACAGTGTGTAAAAAATTCTCTTTCTGACTGTTTGGAATTGTCTTTCCCCAAGTTGTCTGGCAAATTCATGATAATTGGCAATGTAACACTTGTGCAGAACCTGAGGCAACTGCAAACAAGACTGGTGAGTAACTTGAAAGTGGTGCTGTGATTTCCAGTGGCAGGTGACACCAGATAAGATTATTAAACAGAAAAGTTGCTCAGATCTTGGCAATATGAAGAGAGAGGAAAAGAGTGCCTCACTGCAGCTTCATGTGGGAGCTTCCTCCAATCGCTGAAGTTACCGGGGAAAAGCTTCTGGCTCACCAGAAAGATCAGATAAGCTTGTGGTGAGGCGGGTGCAGAGGGCACAGGGCGAGAAAACTGACAAGGAGAGAGAGCAAAAGCACTTCAGATACGTCACATGTCATTGAACTATCGTAGTCCAGCAGTTCGGTAATGCACAAAGGTCTGTTCACAAACTGATACTTCTTGTTATGAGATTAAGATATATGAATGATGCAATTGAAGTTCCTTGTCACTTAGGAGGATAGGCCTGCAAAAGTGAAGGACTGAAGCAATTAAACATGTTGACTAAGGGTCCAGAAGAAACAAGACAAGAGGACCTGGACATGGAATAAAGTTAAGGCTTAAAGAGACCATAGGCTGAACATAGAAAGAAAAAAGAAGAAAAAGAAAAGATATAAGAATAATGATAGGATAAAGTATGATAGCATTTATGATAGCATTTCAAAGATTTCCTCCCACATATCTATCCAAAAGAGACAGAAATCTGAGGGTCTCTTCTGTCCCTGAATTGATAAATCTTTTTCAGTGTCCTTTTTTAAGCAGTCTGTGTATGCACTAGTAACCCATGTAACCCTACTTCTGCAAAAGCATATAATGTGAATTTGTTGTTTGATGTACCAATAAGGATTTGGGAACATTGAGGTGAAGCTCTTGATGTCTTTTACTACTGGACGACACAACATTTCACAACATTTGGTTAATTAGAGTACCCCTTAACAATCAGATGTATGCCAAGGTTTTGCGGAGATGCTATTCCTTGCTTGCGAACACTCCAGTTTTCATATCTATTGGTCCTTGATGAACTACAACTGCATCCTTGGTGTACTTCTTCATCAAACAATGCAGTTTCTAAACTTCATGGTTGCAGCTTTCCTCTCAGTGCAGATCCTGCTTCAAACTAGGCAACCAAAGAACACTCCTTTTGAACCAGTTGAAGGTAACACCCTGCCTTTCCCTCAAATTTGCCTATTTGGTCATGAAAAGGGGCACCAGTCTCTTCCTTTTGTTGTGTAATCTGCTGCCATCCTGTGGCTATTTCTTTTCATTCACATCGAGATTTAACATAAAATACTTGTGTTTGCCCCTCATGCAAATTGTAGGTTCCACACTCTGTCCTCAAATATCTATAAAACTTGTCTCTAAGAAATATACTCCTTAATTTTGTATTTATTGAAGTAGGGGGTGTCTGGCCAACACTTGCAGAATAAGGGTTTTAGAGGTTTTCAGCTGGATTGCAAAAGTTATTATGTGAAAATACACAGAATTTTCCACAATTAAGAGTAACAATGAGTGCACATATTTTACAGTTCATTAAAAAAAAAAAAATTGCTCACATGACACTTTCCAGTGAGACGACATAAAGGTAATTGTTCATAACAGCACCTTGAGTTGTCTCAGGCAGATTCTGCTCTTTTTCTGTATACTGAGTTTGACTTTGAACTTTTGCATTTTGTTGTGCAATCATTGAAGAAGCCCTCTGATTTTTAACTTTTTTTTTGCCTTGAATTATGCATTTGGAGACAAGAAAGAATTTTTTTTTCTCTGAGCTTTTTTCCTCGTGTTTTAGTCTTGAAGGTCTTGTATGAAACTGAAGACGGTTTGATGGTGAACATGGTGGTAGCGCTAGGTTGACAGTTGGACTTGATGATCTTAAAGGTATTTCCCAAACTTAATGATTCTATGATTCTAAGATGTAATCAAGGTGGAAAACTCTTTAGATTGTATAGCTTGTAATATCATCAGTCTTCCTGCATTTCACAAAATTACTTTAGTAGCCTAATGGGTTTTGGTTTCGTTTGGAATACCCTTTCTGGAGAAAGAATAGGCTTCTAATCTGACCGGTATAAACTGGAAATAAAAGTACTTCATCAATTGCAGTGGAAAAACTCTTCAGATGTTGGCAAAGTCAGCCTAAAAATGCCTCTCAATATGCACATATGAATGTGAAGCACAGGCAGCCCTGTATTATTTAGAATGTGCAGGCACTGTCCCATTGAGTCTGCTTTGTCTATAATGCCTATTACACACACTCCTTTGTGTCCCTTTGATGCTCTCTGACCACTGCTCCCTCATCAGGTCAGACACATACTCTGAAAAGCTGTATGGAGGATCGGTATGTGGCTTCTTTGTGGATAATGGACTTCAATATATTACTTCTATTTAAAGGGGTGGAGGTTATAGGGAGAATTTTCTACACTTCTGTAGTTGCCGGATTTTTACCTTAAGCACCAAATGTAATTTTGTGTTACCAAATTTTTCCTGAAACATGAACATATTACCTAACATATCAGTTTTAAAGAGATAAATGATAGTGGTTTAAGCAAATACTAAGATACATATGGCTGTTAAGAACAATAGTCCATGCTAACAGAATTAATAGAAATTCAGGCTTCTACTTAACACACTTTGGTATGATGTAGTGCCTAAGTTTTAATTTATCAGTATGCGTAAATGCTGAAAATTCTGCTGCTCATTCTGCCTAGAAGCATTGCCATCTTGCTGAAGTTGAGCATTGCAGCACCTACTTCATGCTTAACACATTTGGGAATTACAAATTGCCTGACACTCCCCAAGAGCATTGAATGCAGTACTGATCCAGAGGGGAAAGGATGCTTTTCATAAAATGGTAAGAAGAACTTTATAATCCTTACACGTTTACAATCCCTAAATTAAGATATAATTGCCTGTTGCTTTACTCCATCTTAGATCTCTGAAGTGACAAGCAAAAGGAGTGTTGCAGGTTAAAGTTGAGATGCCTATTTCTGCTGTTGCGATGCAACTCTTTTCGTCCTATTTGCTTATAACTATGCCACATTCCTTAAGAGCAGAAATTTTCCACATTTTATGTTAGTTTAGGTGGGAAAAGGTTCTAAAAGTTTAATCTCACACTCCTGTCTATGTTTATGTGCGTGAGCCACAAGAAAGAAGAGGATTTGTCCATTTATCATCAGTCAGAAACCATAATGCAACAACTGAACTAAATATTGATAAACTTGTATCTTTGTAGTATCAGCTTGGAATCTAAAGTTGAGCATGAGGGACAAAAGTTAAGCCGATGGAATATTAAAAGTATATGCATATAGAGCAGGATTTTTCTCATCACACTTGGGAATGAGAATAGAGTGCTCACTGACACAGGAGAATTTTAGGGTTTTTTCTGCTCCTTTTAAAGTGACTGCAAGTACTGGATGCTCTGGGAAACATTTTAACTTCTAAGATCTTAGCTTTGGAGCAGAGGGTAAACAGAAGCAAGAAAGGGGAAAAAACACGCTCCCAAAATTTGAACTGTAGGTTTCCAAACACATTTAGACACACTTAGTAATACTTGTAAAACGTAGAGATTATCTCATCATTTTAATACCATGATGTTGAACTCTGTCTGATACAATGTCCTTTTTTTAGGTCAAGACAGATTTGCGTGGACAGCAAAATTTTTTAGACTGCTGAAGCATTATGTTTGGTTACCTGTTTATTTTGCCCTGTCAGAGCCAAATTCTTGTGCTTCGTCCAGAACAAGTATATGCCAGACAAGCACGTTACAGGAAGCCGACATGTCAGACACTGACTATAAAAGCTGTGGACAGCATTACAAGGTGAAGGGAATGAAGCTGATGGTTTTTCAAACATCTGTTTGAGAACAGGTATCTTCAATCACTAATAGTTTTCATCCAGTTTTATTTTGCTTGCTTGTGCATAATTTTCAGTGATGAATCTCTTGATAGTTGGAATCCACCAGTCACAGAAAATGAAATCCAAGCATCCTGAAGATCACTGAAATTTGTTTAATATGGAAGGATGAGTAGCAATCATCTTGCTTGACATGGTGCTTATTGAAAAGAAAGCTAAAAACCCCTGTAATTTTGAGTTGTGTCAATTATTTAACTTTCTACTAGGAATCAAATTGAAGGAGCATTAAGAAGACGGGAATTTTCCAGTCAGCAGCTCTTTATAATCACTGTGTCTTGATAGGTCACACACAGATTCTGTAATTACTTCAACTGTGGTATATTAATTTTCTAGCAAGATACCGACACAGGCAACATAGCATTATGATGTTTTTCTCTCTTGATCATAACCCCTTGGTCATATTTCTTTCCAGGATATTTCATGCAACCATAAAACTTTTCTTTCTACTGAAAAGTAACTACAGAAGGTTAATGTGAAGATGAAAATGTTCTCATTACTATAGCGGCAGTTAAACAGGAAAGAATCCAAAAGCATTTTAAAACAAAAGTAAAAGTGGAAGTTGAAGTGGGAAGTATTACTGTATTTCATCACAGAAACAATAATTCTTATTGCAGTAGTAATGATACTCAAAAGCTGGATAGAAAAAAATATTTGGCTATGTTTAAAATCTGTTTGTAAAGAGCTGTGTACAGCATGGGGAAGGCAGTACGCCTAATCCTCAGAAACTCCTCTTTTCCTCATCAATTGAAGCATTAAATTACAAGGTAGGAGACTGAGGGAGTCTCTGCGAGGAAGAATAGTTTTGCAGAGGAGAACATGAGTTTTACCCAAATTATTTACTGTGGAGAGAAGTTCAAATATTAATTGAGCTAGACCACAACACTGCTTTACCGTAGCCCTTGCTGTCTTCATTCATTCATAGATGAGGAAAATGAAGCAGAGGGAGCCAGGCTGCCTCACTTTAGCACATCAAAAAGACTTTTAAAATCTCAGAATTATCTCACATCAGTCCAAGTTTCTTAAAGAAGATATGTATGCGTGCCCAAAGTCCCATCACAGTCAATGCACAACCAGTCTTCGACTGGTGGAGTATGGAAAGCCATCCAGCTGGCCCTCAGGTGTACAGCTTAGTGCAGGGTGCATTGCTCCACATGTTCCTTTCAGTTGCATGACCACGGGCAGAATGCATTTGCCCAGAGGCTGTTTGCCGTTTTATACTCTCTTGCAATGACCTCTGCACTTTTAGTAAAGGATGAGTTGTGCCATCAGGCTACTCAGTAATCCTGTAGCCTGCTTAGTATTGAGCTTAAATTGCTGAGTCCTCAACATAAAACTATCCTTACCTACTCTATTCAGTTTGGGTTTAAAGTATTCTTTTTCCTCAAAATCGGAAAATTTGTTTTTTCTACTCCATATGTACCAGAAAAAGAGGTATTACAAAAACATTATGGCCAAACATCCATATGTCTTGGAACTATAAATAAGAACTTAAGAAAGAGTTCCGTAAGATTATTAGGCCTATTCCAGTCTGCACAGGCAAGAAAGCCAGCCCTATGTGTCTGAGGCAGCACATTGTCTCTGCAAACACTTGAGGAATCCTCTTCTTTGTGGAGTGTGCTGGAAACCCAAGAGAAAAACCTGTCCTCACTGCACTCTTTGCAGAGTTCTCAAAGTTCACACTGCGGATGATGAGCCACCACTTATGAATTAGCATATTATATAAATCATGCTTGATTATAAGGGTATATTCCCACTCCTTCACCAGCACAATGAAAATAGAACAGGAAAAAAGAACTGTATGACTGTTTTATTTACGTAAAGACATGTCATTAAAATTCTTTTGATTTTCCTGAAGGCAATATTTTTACATTAGTAGGAATACAGATCTGGCCTAATTTCCTATCTGCAAATTAATGAGGATCGGAGATATTTAAAATACATTCAGTGAACTCAGATATTTAGAAAAGGAAATATCTCTGGTGGAAGAGATTTGCGAGGAAAAATACTGAAATGGAGTTGGAAAAGAAAACTTTTTGTGGATCAGGTGTACGACAATTTTCAAGATCTAGTGTTTTTTATTTGGAGCAGCGAGTTAAAACAGGTATTGCAATGGGAAGGTAAATGGATGCTTGTCAAAGATGGGAAGAGTTGGATTTTTCTTGAGAGTAAGAAGTTCTTTTGCTTTTTCTCTTCTTTTGCCTTCATTGCTGTATGTGGTTTTCAGTCAGGGTTACATATCGACCCTAATCTGAACTGTCGCAGACATCAAACGGTATACTTTAATTCCCCAGTAGGGTACTGGAGCTGGTATGGCAGAGCTGCACAGAGGAAGGCGAGCTGGTTCCTGGAGGCAGTGTGCAGGTCACGGCATGAGGTGGTGGGCAGTTGCAGATCTTGTATAACAGCTGGATCAAGTGCAGGCTCATGCAAATACAGGCCCCCTCCCTAATAACATCAATGTCTACAAATTCTCTCTGCTCTGTGGGGAGTCATGGAGGACACATGCTGCACAAGCACACTTACATATTTTGCTGGCGGTATCCTCTTTTCTTACAGCACATTCTTGAACCTACTGGAATCACAGGCTTTTTTTTTTTTTTTTAATTATAATCATTTCATTTTTTCCCACTTCTTCTTTACTGATATTTTCTGAAATATCTGGGGAGGCATGCCTGCTGAAACACTGCTAACTTAGAGCCTACAAATATTTGAAGTTAGAAGTGTGTGATTTTTTTATGTTACAAATTTTCAATTTGATAACAAAAGCTTGAACTTTTGACCAAAGAAGATTTAATTGGCTGTAATATTGATTTTGATTATTACTTTCAGTTGGTAATTGTATTAATTTAATTTCTAAATATATCCAGTGAGTATGTACATTTCCTTGACATTTTTGTCCCTCGTGTTTCAGAGCAGTACCTTACTGACAGTCCACTTCACACAGTTCAATGTTCTACCATTACAGCCATCATGCAAAAAAAAAAAAAAAAAGAAATATTACTACATTCTAGGAAGCTGGCTGGAAAGAAATGATTGATCAAGTGAAACTTGAGGACTGGGTTGGAAAGCAAAGGGATGATGACAGAAGAAGAAAGTAGATAAAATAATTTTTTATTGCACATGCAAAAAATAAACTTATCTGAAATTTTTCCAAACCTGAGATTCTGCCCAAGGGCCTTGCTAATGGCTGACCCCGTTTCCTGTGGTACTCTGTGCTGTCAGGCAGTTCCTCAGACAGCCGCTTAGTGCATGGTGGCAAAGCTGAATTAATTTAACTGGAAACCTAAAACCCCTGTGGGCTAAAGGAGGCAAGTCTCTGGAAAGACACAAAGGGTCCTTCCAGCTCACGTCGTCTAAGGATTTAATGGAAGTCCTGCCATGGACAGTAAGGCGTGTGTGGACACTTACTGGCCAGAAAGACTGAATTAGTGACTACTGCCAAAGTTTCCCCAAAGCAGTATTAGTCACAATCTCCGTGGAGACATGATGCTGTTTTTGTGCACTGGAGTGGAGTAGATGTTCTCCTGAGGTCTAAATTTCTCTCATCAAATATATTGTTTGTGTCTGTACAGATTTTGCTCACCTGACCCCCAAAAAGTTGTAGCACAGCATCTCCATATTGGCAGGTGAGAAGAGGTTTTTATTGAATCATGAAAGAAAGCTGACAGCATTCCTCAGTCTTTAGGAGTGAACTCTCACTAATTAACTGTGGCTTTTGCTGCTGCTGACATGTGGCAGAAAGGTTATGTGTACATTCTAAGATCAGCAGAAAGACTGGTTGGCAAAGATTTTTTGACCAATATGTGCTCAACTTGTCAATTTCAACCTACCTGGATCAAAAGAAAATGAAAATAAACCCATGAAAAGATCATCCCTTTCCAAACTCAGCCTTTAATCCAAATGGTTCTTATAATCCTCTCCGTATGTCAAACTGGTGTTACACTCTTACCTGGCATCCTCTATTAGAGAATGAATTTGAAAACTACTGCAGTAATAATACCGTATAGTTTCTGCATGCAAGAAATGTTAATGTAAGGTAAAAAATAATTAAATAAATTAAATTTGTATGATTGAGCTTGCTATCTTTATGACTTCTAGCTTAGGAAACTTAAACTAAATTTTTTATTAAGACTTGATAGTGTTAATCCAGTAGGAGAGCAGCGGAAATGGGTAAGGGGAAATTAATGCAAAAATGCTCTGTTGTATTCATGAAGAATTCACCATGAAGATCTTAAATTTTCTCTAGAGATAAGTTGAACTGGAAAGCATGCTTTTACAGCTGAAATATATTTTTATATCTTTCAGGAAAAAGTCTTCCTCAAAATCCATATATATTTAAGAAATGAATACTGAATGCTGAGAAGTTCACAAAGATTTGGGGGACAATCTTTTAACTCTCTATTTGGATGACCTCTGGCAATAAAATAACCACTGCTGTAGTCACAGTTCCCAGACATTGAATTATTTATACATATTTGTTTCATTTTTAAAATAAACATTCATAGGCATGATACCTCTCAGTACCTAAAGGGTTCAAAGCCATGTTTACATCCATCTTTACTTGGAAATCCAGTTACAGTCACTTATAACACATGAGTTTATCCTGGTGATAAAACATCATTAATTGTTTGAAAAAAGCAAAAACTGACTTTCAAGTGTCATGGGAAATTAAAATATATTGAGCTGGAAAAACTGGTAAGTGGAGACAACAACATGTCCAGAGGATTGAAGTCGAATCCTGGAGAGATACGCAAAATAAAGTCTGTGAGGAGAGCAGCCAGGAGCCACATCTCCTCCTGCCCAAGCAGGCAGCCAACCACAGAGCTCAGAGGGGCTGCTACTGCCCCCATTCTCTCTAAGTCACACGAGCAAAGTGTACTTGGGAAGCATTGATTCACAGTATCATGACAAATTAAATTGCAAGTTCAATGGACTTTTGCATCTTGTCAACCTTGGATCTCAGTCTTCCAGCTTTTCTGTCTCATAACAGACCCTTTCCATCTTATCTGTAGACAGCAGAAAGTGGGGACAGTGCCTATTAGTGGCTGTTATCAACTGGATGGATGTTAACAGAGCTTCAGCACATGTATTTGAAGATACTGGTCTTATTTCAAACAACTTCATTCCTCCTGTGTAAAATTGGATGGATAGTAAAACATACTTTTAAAAAGCTAAGAAACTGATGCTTTGTTTTTAGGCATAAATCCTACTGCTGTTAAAGGAGTTTACTATATTAAGTTGATTAATACTTAATATTTTTAACTGTTGAGTCACTGAGGGAGGTCAATGGTAGTTAGAGCTTTGGTGGTCATACTTCACCAGCAGCGGATCTCCGTTACCAGCTGATATTTCATACTAGATTGTAGTCCCTGTATTTCACTAAAATCAGTTGCAGTTTATATCCTACATTTACCTCATGTCCTGTAGTCAGCTCACTGTGAGGCTGCACAAACTGAGAGTGAGGGAAGCAGCTGTTATACCTGTGCTCTTCAATACAGACAATATATTTGCAGGGAATTACTTTTCAGCATCCTTCCTGAGTTCATGTCCTCTATGCTCATCAGAGATGACAAATTAATTAATATAGTAAGTAGAATAATGTAAAAAGAAACCAAGCACCTTCGAAAACTAGGGGTCAGTTTGGGGGATTTTATGGGTTTTTTTCCCGAATAAAAAATAGCAAAGCTTTTGAAGTTACTTCTCTCTCTTTTTCTTTTTTTTTTTTTCTTTAAGAAGGACTTCCCATATAAGCTGCCTTTTTTTTCGTTTCTTTTTGTTTCTAAAAGATGGAAGGCCAAACGTCCACTCTGGGACAGAAGACACCACTCACCTAATCATGAAAGCATCAGAAGAGCAAGTGAAAATCTATCTACCCGAAATTTACTACTTCCTTTCAAAACTAGTTCTGAATTTCATAAGATCTTTGTGAAAACTTTTATGGCAGGTTTTGTCTTTCTTGCTACCTTCCTTATCATCTTACCAGCTGGGCCTTGGCATGCTGGAAAAGATAGGATCTGATATGGGAACAGGAGCCTCTGTGGTTTTCCACAGAGAAAGTAAGTCAGATATTCACCTGATACAGAGTCATATACGTCCACTGACTTTGAATCCATATTAGGTCTCAAAGAAATCAAAAAGAACACTCCATAATTTCTCGAGCTATACCAATATGCAGTTAGGGGTATCAAGATTGGTCTTGAGCATTTTTTCCCACTCCTGTGGCAGCTGAACTCTTTATTATCCGCTGAGAGTTTCGGTATAATACTGTTAACCTGAAGAAAGAACAGACAAACTCCATCTGCCAAGGCAAAGTTTAAGGTAAAATAGCAGGTCTGGGATCTAGACGAGAAATACAAATATTGAAAAGTCCTGACCAGCGCTTACCTGGGTTGGCCGTCCAGTCCATCTTTGGGTGTTTAGACATCACAAGGTGCCTTGTTACCGCAATTTAGTGAACTTCAAAAATCTTAGTTTCCTAAGTTTCCATGCATTCCTTGTCTGGCTGCCTTCTTGATGATTATTTAGTTGTGACAATTAGTTACATTATTTCCATGTAATCTAATTACAAACCCTACAACCCAAGAAAACTCATCCTTCAGTATCTTATATCATGTTCTAACAGACAAAAGTAGCATGTAGATGTTTATACATACATGTAATTTTTCTACAGACTCTCTCAGCATCCAAGATTTGACAGCTAGAACAGAAAATCATGACAGTATTCTAAGGTTTGTTCTTTGCTTTGAAGTGACTGTCATTTCATCATTGTCTTGTGTTAGATCAGTCCTGAAGGTAGTTGCAGATGAAGCCTGTAAGAAAGGCACAATAGGAATTTACCAGCTTTGGACTTCTTTCTGTTACAATTAATGCCAAGGCTCTTCCTGACATGGATGCTCTTTCTCAGCTTAGCTTTTAGCACCTTTTCCTCCAGCCTTTTATTGATAATTCTACTGTCTACTTATGCAGAAGAATAGTTAGAGTAATCAGAGCCATGATACCCTCTTTGCTAGTCAGGAGTAACCAGTAATTTTATTTTATTTTATTTTATTTTATTTTATTTTATTTTATTTTATTTTATTTTATTTTATTTATTTTTCTACTTCCTACTTCCTCCTCAGATTCCTTCGTTTCCCCCTGTGGATTGTTGAGAAAAAGTGATATTTAATCACTAAAAAAAAAAACCAACAAAATTTATAGAATGAAAACAACATACACGATTCCGTGGATGCTGGTGTGGATGGTAATGAAAACCTTCTTTCATTTATGTGTAACATTAATAGCTGAGTACCTAGGTCCCTTCTCAGGGGAGGAATTGAATTACAAAAAACTGAGGAGGTGTGATTTCATTTCCTTCTTGCATCTGCAGAACATTGTGGGGTCAACAGTCTTTATTTTATTTGCTTAGTGAATGATATAGAAAATGTGCTTTCTAAAGAACATGAACACACCAGAAAAACAAAGATCTATACAAACCGAATGAACGCCTTTTTCAAAATGAAACTGCACTTAGTGTTTTCCTCCTATTCAGTTAAAAATACAAGTAAGCCATGCCAAAGGTTAGAAATACAAGAAGCAATTAGGCATTTATTAGTTTTTTGCTTTGTTAAATATTCTGCAGAATAATGATATCTGCTTTATTTACTACAAGTATGAAGACTTCAGACTGCCTTGCTATTATCCAACCTGAATGCACAGAGCTAAATCAGAGGAAGCTTTTAGTGAAAAACAACAGGAAAAAAACCACTGCAAATACCAGGTCCTTCAAAGAACAAAGATGAGCTGCTATTTATCCTCAAGTGGCACTGGAGAACAACAGAGACAGAAGCATAATAACCTGTGTCCAAACAAGCTAGCGGCCTGCAGCCTCATCATCTCTGAATTTAGAATCAAAACAAGTTTCAAAATCTTACAGATGCTGAGGTTGGCAGAAGTGAGAGTGAGTGGGTTTTAAACACGCTGCAGCAGTTTGCAGCCAGACTCACAAAGGCAGGGGAGCAAGCAACTCAATGGACAAGGATTAGAGATACTGGCCAGGAAATATTGAGGTGCAGGCTGAGTATGAAACTCATTGCTGTTTTAATCATTTTGCTTTATGCACTGCAGACATAGAGGGACATAAAACCCAACATTTTTACTTTACAGAAACTGGTTTTGAGACTCTGAAGTCAAATGTTTTTTGTTTGGTTGAATGTATTTGTCATTGCCACAAGTTTTTATTGCACTGCGCAGGAAAGAGAACTGGCTGCATGCAATTCCTTTCCTGCACTCATCAGGCAGTGCTACCTGAAGCTGCACCTTTCTGGTTGTGCTCTCAATATAAACAGAAGACATAAACCGCCCAATTAACTGCAATTGTGACACTTCCTGATATAATCCTTCTGAGAAGGAGTGGTGGAGTTCCAATCGCAGATTTTCTCAGGTAGCAAAACTATCTCTTGGTCCCAGTTACGGATGTTTGGCACCTCATCCGGCCTCTGATGGAAGAAAATGCTACAGTTCAACAAAAACTCAGGTGAACCTTGGTTCCTAAAGGGTGCTTTTTAAAAATTTGCCACTGTGTTCATAGTAATGTGTTGTTATCATGAGTATGTTCTAGACTTGGTCCTTTCTTATCAAAGGTGAACACTCAATGTTAATAGGACAGTTCAAATGAATTTTGAACCACTTGAAGGCCTTTGATTACGCTAATCTTTTACTTGCAAGCCAAAACTTTATTCTAGTCATATCCAAAATCAGAAAAACTGACCTAGTTCATGAACTGCTCTCTCTATTAAAGCATCACAGTAAATATATGCTACGTTTTTATCTGGAAAAATGTATGGTAGAACACTGCACATGTCATTCCTTTAACTGTTTATACACAGAGTCCTCTAGAGGAATTTAATATATTTTTTCACTCAGCCCAGTCATGATTCAATTTCTCACATTCTGAACAGCAGGCACAGATCTATATTTCTTTTCTTTATTTCATTACTGGCTGATAATTTTATTGTATTTCATTTTGAGATTCATCTCATGAACACAGTATGTGTTTTGCATTTTGCTAGATCTTTCTTATTTTTAGATTTTGCCTGATTCACAGTACGCTTAAAAAAATAAAAAAGCCAGTCACCCAGTAGCTTTTGTTCTTGAAACCATTTTAAATCAATTTGTGATCCTTTCCACTCAATATTTTCTTTAAAACTGATAATATTTTCTGCATGAAAAGTTGCTGAGTTGAGAACAATAATATGTGTTAAAACCATATACGCATTTTTCTTTTTAATTGGTTTTATTATATCGGTACATTTTCTTATCATCTTCTTCAAAGATGGGATTGTATCATGAAAAGCTCTGTACAAAAGAACAAATAAAGGGCCCACTCATTCCCTCTGTGACTGCACATTCAGTAAAAGAGATCTCAGCTTGGGCAGTCATGTGAAAAGCTTTCCATCTTCCCTTTTTCGGTCTAAAGTAAAAGTCTTGAATTTTGCTCTCTTAAGGTTCTTAGAGGAACAGGGGTGAGAATTCTTTTTTTCTTGTCATCTACAACCTGTCAAGGCAATTGCTTCATCTTCTAACTCATGCAGACTTCTTGGTGTTGTCTACGACAAAGAACTCTAAACCATGGGTCTGCTAGACGCCTTTTGGGAATTCCTAAACTGAAGGATTACCACTGAGTATCCATTCAGTACCATGCCAGGAACAGCCTGCATCCTAGTTTGGGGATATCCCAAGACGCACATCTGCAGCAGCCAGAGCAGCCAGATACATGATCCATGATGAAATTTGCTTCCACAAGGAATACTGCCAGACTGTCTCTGAATTTTGTCTCAATTTGATGCTCAATACCCAAAGCTCAAAATATTTACTGTTACAGTGGAGGAAAGACAAGATCCAAGTTTAGAAGTAGAGATGTTTTCTGCTTTTTATCCAGCCTGTAAAGGATTCAGATAATATTTGGGACTGGAACTGGAAATGGAGCCACAAAGTTCTCTTAGATTCTTATTGTCATGCAGGAAACTTACATTGGAGACAAACATCACAAGAAAGTAGTATTGGTATGAATGTTCGAAATATGAAAATACAAATTACTTCAAACTTTTTTTTATGTCTAGGTCCTTGTTGTTTTGTTTTGTTTTGTTTTGTTTTTTGTCACACAGTTTGACATTACAATTTATTCATATATGGGAAGTGTTTTAGTATTTAATATTCTTCAAATGCCTGGCAATGATAAAATTTCTTTTAGGTTAATATATCAATGTAATCATTGGTGAAAGTATGCCTAGGATTTCAGGATTCTTACGAACAGCTAAGATTATGATTCAGGATCTAAATATCCTTTCATACTTATACTGAGGTCAGTCTGATATAACAGTGAAAAAATTAAACAAATGTACAGAAGTACATTTGTTGAAATGCATTATCTTTCCTCATAAATTTATTTGATTTTTCAGTTGTTCCTTGCAATCCCCCGAACTGTTAACCACTGTTTTTAGTCTGCCAGCACACAGTACTGTATGTCTCACTGTTGTGAGGTCTCATGCACAGAGAGGCCCACGAGATTGTAACACTCATTTGGACACCATCAACTCATGGTTTTTCCTGGTTCTAGCATCTGGGACTCTGCACTGACAAAATTGAAAAGTTTACACAATATTTTCAGGCCAAGAGTATGGGCTTTATAGTTTGTTCAGCCCTTCTTTACCACGCATATTCATAGTCTTTGAATCCTTTGGCACAAAAGTACTCAGACAAACACTCTGCAGAAATGATATACAGAAGCCAGACACATGGACAAACAGAGGTCTGATGCTTAAACTCTTTCTCTATTTTATTTAGCAATATACAGACACAACCTGTACCTCCTGGAGGACCCATTAGGCTTCAAAGAGCCACTTTGTTTTGGCATAGAACACTGTTTCAGCTAACTTGTGGAAGGACACACTGAGTACATACTCTAGAGTTTGTGATTCTGATGGTTTTTTTCCCTTTTTTGGTCTCAAAAAAAATAATCTTTCATCTCTCATATATGTAAAAGGACTGAAACGAGATTCAGTTGCAGAGATACTGACACTCATAAGAGTTTGGTTGTCCAGTGAGGCAAATTGATGCTTTTATTATAGAAAATACAACTTTTGATGGGAAAAAAAAGGTAGAGCGAACTATATAATCCAAGTTGTCACTTGTTATTCAGGCCTTTGTCTTTATCAACTGTTATTAGTGACACTGCTCAGTAAGAATATCTGTAAGCATTTGAAGATGTAAATAATGTACTCAGTTGCTTCCAAAACAGAAGGGTTGGGGTTTTTATCTTTCATGTGGCTGTGTCTAAGGTCTATTGAACTCAAGCTGTGTATCTTGGCTGATCATATCTAACATACTGTACCTGTCTGCTGTAAACCTCTAATGGTTTTTAAGCCCTGCACAGACAGGCAGATGTTTAAAAAAATGTTTGAACAGCAAGCTTAGTGTAGCCACATTACTATATGCCATTCAGCTGTGTAAGGTTACAGAGTTATTGATGTGCTGCAAACTGAGAGCATAGATTGTCTTTCATATAAAAGGTGTTTGACTTTATCTGTAACTAAGTAAGCAGAAATCGCATACTCTGAACTCCAGCTATGGCAGTTTTAATGTTTCTGTAAAATTCTTGTTTCTGCAGTATCAGGGCATCCCTTTGACTTTCCATCAGATGTCAAGCAAATTTAAAATGAAAGAAAACCTTGAGTGAAAGAAAGCTCTAGGAGAGATTTGTGTTATAGAATTTTTATATGTTAATTGTTCTTTATTTGATTTCTTGATTTTAGTGCAAGACCACAGCAGAAAAAATTTAAAGACCATTTTATGGATAAAATCTAAGAAATATATGAGTAAATATTATAACTGAGAAAGAGGAGAAGCTCTCCTAGGGAAGGAAAACAGCTCTCAGAACCTCAATCTCACAGTGAATGAGCTGTGTTCAAAATTCTTCTGGAGTCGTCATGGTACTAGGATTTGTTTCTTCACAAGCAGTGCCAGTGTACTTTGCTAGACATGCAATGTTGGGAGAGGGACTTGCCATTTTGAGGGAGCGTGAAGAGTGAGCAGCAGGAATGGTGCGTTTTCTGAGAATAACCAGAGGAAAATCTTGATCTGATACAGCTTCAGTAAAATGTTGTGAACATCGAGCATTTTGGAGCAGACTGCTTACTTTAGTGGGTCTTTTAGGGTCCTTCTTTGCGTTTCATTTACCTGAAAAATTATTTAGCTTTGGGATTTACATTCCTTTTATTTGTTTGTTTGGTTTTTTGTTCTAACGCAGTTATCAGTGTTTTACATCAGTCTCTAATCTGGGTTATGCCTTCTAGGCAGTGTTAGAGCAAAAATGCTAGATAGAAATTGTACAGAAATTTTACCTTTCTCAAATGTTACTTAAGATATAAGAATATAGTGTATGCAGATGGACCATCAGATCTCTGGGGAGTTTTATCACTTTCTGCTTTGGTTGATATTTCCCATTGATACAAAAGACACAGTTTACATATCTGAAATGTGGCATGGACATGTGGATTCTGAGCATGAATTGCCAATATCAAATTTTAATAAGAGTCTTAGCCTAGCCTACATGGCATCTTCAAGTGTATTGTCCTAGGCCAGTAATTACAGTCTTTTATACAAGACCTATTTTAGGATACTGTTTTTATATAATGTATATTTTTATCTTGACTTTGAAAGATCAGATCCTGTTTGTCATGTAAATTCTGCCTTGTGAATGCTTCAGTGACTTAAAGGAACATCTCAGCTTCCAAGAAATTGAAGCAGCAGTATTTTTCCTGTAATTGCCATGTATACGCAGTTTTCTTCCAAATTCTTCTGACTGAAATAAAGGTGATGGGAGAGAGGTGGAAGAAGATGTCATGGCAAACTTAAAATAAAGTCCATTCACAAATGAAACAACTCAAATAGATTGTATTTAGTTCTACCTGGAGTCAAAATAAATGAAAAGAAAACAAAACAAGTATTTATAATATGCAGGCTGAATGCTCAGTTCAGAGCAAAAATAACAAAAGTTATTGGAGATCCTCTTCCTTTTTCTTTTTCTGCTCAGTTCTCCACCTGTGTAAACTTGAACACAAGAAGCTTAACTGAGGTATCACATAGTGAGTCACTGGTACAAGTCTCCCTGCACAGGATCCCTTTGGCTTTTAAGAATCTTGCTTCGGTCCTGTTGGGATCATCCAAGTCTGTGAGCTGCAAGTGGTATCAAAAAAACTGAGCAAGTGACATTTAAAACAGTTTCTTTAACATCAAGCAAATTGAATACCTAAAATCATGTCACAAAGAAATTGTCCAACAGGGAAGAATTCTCATCAGTTTTGCCAGTTTTTACCAACTGCAAATATAAGTGAGAGTATTTTTTTTTATATTGAGAGAGGTACTGGGTATAATAGATATTTTTCATGTCTTCCAGTAACCTACTCTGTTTTCCTTTCACTCTGCATATCGTATCTGCTTAGAATAAAAAGATGTCACAATTGCAGTAGCCCTGGTCTTCCTAAGCTCAGCAGCTGTCTTGAGATGTATACACACTGCTTATTTTTAAACATGCCAAACTACTGGGAGGAGAGCAGAGGAAAATGAAGAATTCAAAGTGATTACCAGAGTACGTTATAAATAATATGTAAAACAATGGTATGTAAATGCACCATGGTATAGCTATAATGCATTGCCACAAGAACTTTTTATTTAGTTACAGACCATGGAAAATGAGTCTCCAAAACCAGGCAGAATTTTAGACAAAGCAAATAATTCTTTAATGCTTCATAAAGGGGGCAACTGCATCCTCACTTCCTGTTGTGTAGGCAAACTTTAGGCTAGTAAAGGACATCAGAGTAACAAAACTTTTCTGCTGGTGAACAAAGCAATGCGTCTGGGCAAAAATCGTGTCATTTCTCTGCATTTCCAAGATTTAGGATCTCTCTCTCAGCTTTAGGAAGACTGCCCAGTTCCACAAGTAAATTACTGCCTATCCCAGAAACCTAAGGGATTATATACATTCGTGTTTCAGTCTGACAATAATGTCTTTGTAAGGATCATCCAGAAGAAACTATACTGTTGAAAGTGATCTGCTGAAGTGATAAAAAATTTCAAGATTTCAACAATTTCACCATGGCATTTAAATGATACAGGCTGAACTCTGCACACATCCTAAATTATACGGTCGGGTACCTCAGAAAACATATTCTGCATAAAAAGAAGATTTCTCTGGTATCACTTATATAAAGTAAAACAGTGTGAAAGACATACATTAATGCCAGAATGAAAGTACAATAGTTTTTACCTCATGGAATACAGCTCAACAAGTATATGGTCCTTATTTCATACAAGCCTCTTAGTTCTCTAATTTAGGAAAAGCTATTTGAAATATCGGTGATACTACTTATACAATCTTGGGTCCATCTAGGAATTCACTATATGAGTTCCTATTTATGTTATTTTTCATTGCAAAACAGTCGGAGCAGATTAAGTTTTTCTGAAGATGAAATCCACATGTTGGTTAATTAGGCTGTTACATTTCCTACTTCTTCAGAGTTAATTACTGGTCAATTCATATGGCAGAATTAAAACTAATAATGAAGCTGATAAACTGGTGCCTCAGCTACTATCAGTAAATTTGAAATATAAGCTGCATTTTACATAAATCTGTGAGAGTAGGCACTATCCCGAGAACTTTTAATATTATTAGTATCACCCAAAAATCTAATTTGAGGGCTAATAATAATTTTTTCTCTCTCGCTTTTTTTAAAATTTTTTACTCTGTTGTAGGCCATGACAACTCGTGAATGCTAAAACAGAAAGCCTGTCTGTGTATGAAAGAGAGGAATCCTTTTCACTAGCACATTTAAGTATAGTCGTAAACCCAGCAGTCAGATCACTGCTCTACCACACTCTGAATTTGAAAGACCAGGCAGGACATGCTAGCATGATATTACTATAGGTTTCTTGAAGAAGATTTTCTTCCTGTGGTCCATTTTCTCTTTGCTGGTTATAAGTTATTTCAAACTGGAGTTGACTGTAGCTCCTGAGGCACACCAGCTGCCATGCTGCTGTGCAGCATCGACCTCTGTGTTCTGGATGACTCCAACAGAATTGTTCAAGTCATTTGACATTAAAATAATGTTCAGTGACTCTGTCATTTTCAACCAATTTCCTGAATAATTTCAAATCTATTAATATACAGGAAACTGCTGCTTGACAAAGGTTGGATTCTGTGAATGCAGGAGCACCAGTTAATTTTTAACTTCCCTTATTATCTGAAATGAAACCTGATATGACAGACTCATTTTCAATACCAGATAGTGAGGAAGATGGAAGCAATGCACACAACTGACATCCTTGTCTGAAAAATTGCAGTGATCTTTCATTTTCCTTGTAGTCCCATGTTTTACATGAAAAAAAGAAAGCTAAGCTAAGCATTATATTTTTAAAATATAATGCTACTGTGCCAGGCTTAGGAGACTTTGCTGCAAAAAATCATGGAAATTCAGGAGAAGAAATTTGAATTTAAATAGGAATTTTGCCTTTATTCTTGTAGCTTATTAACTGAGCTTGTTGATTATAGTTACAAAAAGCCCAGAAAAATTTTCTTTCTTAGTCTGTCTTCTTGGCTGGAAGGAAAACAGAAAAGCTAACTGTTCTATAATAGGCACAATCTAGATCTTGTTGCTGCTTCTTTCAATGTTACCTCTATTTTTATATTCCATGATTTTACCTAACGACAATATTAAATAATAAAAAAAAGCCAACATACAGCCTGACACTTTAAGGTGCTGAGCTCCCTTAAAAATTATGCCCAATGCATTTTTAGCTTGCCTGTTACATTTTAGACAGATAACAATTCCAGCTGTGAAGTGTACACCCGATTTTTTTTTCATGGCATATTAGAGTGTATGCACTAAAGGGTGTCTGTGCCGAGCTACTTAAAGCTTGGTGAAAAGATCATTGCTCTGCTGAAGTCACTGACTACATATCGTGAGCCAGTAAGAACTGAATCATTAAAGAGTTTATTTTCAGCAGACAGAAAAAGGAATGATGTTGCCAGATTGAAAGATATGACATATTGTTTTACTTTGATGAATATTGAAGATTGTCTCTTAAAGAAAAATTGAAGACCGCAGATCTTCACATGTCAAAAATTAGATAAGCCCAAGGGGGGAAAAGGAAAGGGAACCACGAGCTAAAAACTGAGCTGTTGAATTGTGGTGATCATCATAGTCATTATACTGCTGTCAATTAGATCAGCAAGTAGCTCTGGAAACGGTATTGGATGACAAAGTAATGGAAAACTATTTTGACTGCAACCAATTGGCTTACAGCAAATTAGCTAATGAGTGACTTGAGTTTTCGACTCAAAGGTGGATTTCTCAAACTCTCAATCTTCTGGATAAATACCTAAAATAAGTCAGATCATTATCTTCTTACAAGCAATATCTCTGGAACACAGAAAGCAAATAGCTCTTATTGAATTTTCCCCAAATACTTCTGAAGAAATGGAAAAGCTGCATATCTCTCCTTCTTTGAAATAGGCAGACTCTGAATATTCCTTTCTAGCAATTCCCAGCAGTCACAGAGGAACATGTAGAAAGGCAGCAGGCCTCTCTGGGCAGGAGACCAGCTTTAGCATTTGGTGTAAGGAAAAGAACAACTGTAGAACAGGACAAGTTTGGGGCAGAGAAAGCCTGGCCAGCTTAATGAAAACAAGCTTGGAACCACATGAAAAGAATATGACCATGTGCAAGGAAGTAAAAAATTTTCTTTATGGCCTTCAAAGCATGTCCCATCTCTTTCTTTGCTCTCTGTGCATGCTGGGTGCAGTTTGGTTTCTGGAAGGAAATAGACGTCGTGTTTCCACTCAGTCTTAACAGCCTGATCCGTTATTTTTAATGCAGTGAAAGAAAAGATAATTTCCATTTAACGCTGCTAAACAAAATCTGGTAGTTCTTCAGAACAGGTAGTTAATGTTAGGTATGCAAGAAGTGGGAAAATATGCCAGAGATATAGAAAAGCTATTAAAGCATAACTTAATTCCTCATCTCTAGTCAGAGTTGAGACAATCTAAATAAAGTTTCGACATCATGCCATGGCTTCAGACAAGATAGTGCTCTTAGGTATGTTCTTAATCTAGTCACAACATGACAGATATGAAGGTCCATTAGCTCAGTTCTTTATTTAGAGTTAATTTATGTAAACAAGTCTGAAATTCAAACACATGTATCCATACAGGCTTTCATTTGCATACCAAAGCTATTTTCTGAGTAATATAAGTTAAATTGATACATCTTTTAATACAGGGAAAACTTACTTTGCAGTTTAAGGCATTGAATGGCCAAATTTCTGTGTGTTTGTCTCACACGGAGTAGGAGAGGAAAACAGTAATAATAGCCATGAGTCAAAGTTGTGGTAGCAGGTTTCAAACTGTAACATCTGTATATGTTCACTAAAAATATGGCTCTAATAATTGCAAGATCGTTCTGTCCAGTATTTATTACAGTGATGATGCATTGATGACACAGTGCAGTTTTATAAAACCCAGACTCTTTAATCCATTTTTCTTGCCTCTTTCGGTGGTGGCCATACCTCAGATGCACTGCACTGCTGACAACTGAGAGAAGAATGCAGAATGCCTTTTTTGTCAGCAGCTTCGCAGCAGGATTGTCTAATTCTTACTGTAGATAAAAAAAAACTTTGCATGAATGTGCAGCCATGCTGGAGACAGGAAACCTGAAATGCTTTCCTCTAGCTTGCATGAGACTACTTCAGTCAGGTGATAAAGAGCTTTCATTTCATTAGTCTAACTTATTCCCTAAAAATGCAATTCTTGGTATTTTCCTAGATATGGAGATGGAGAAGGAGAAGAATTTGTTTAGAATACAAACCCATCTCAGCTGTGAATTCTCAGCTTATTTTTGACTCTTCTGGTTTTTATTGACTTTTCGTAATCACTTTTCCAATCTCTTATTTCACCCTTTTTTTTTTTTTTGTTACTGCTTCAGTTTACTTTTTTAGAAAACATTAAGAAAATATAACTTTTAGGATACCCTATCCTAGAGTACCCCAAATCCTCAGCAGGCAAGAATTAGGTGCACTAAGACTGCTAGCAGTCTCGCTGAGCAACTTTTCAAATTGTCTGCGTCATCTGGGACTGAGGAGTGTCTTTTTATTCCACATAATTCTAAACAACACTTAGGACACCAATGTTCAGTACCTAGCAGAAAAGTCCTATAAAATGTAAAGACTAATAATATATATTTATATATATATAATAAACATATAGTATCTATGTATCTGGAGAACAGCAATATTGTGATAATCTGTAACAAAAATATAGGAATTTTGATTAGACACAAAGAATATCTACAGTTATGTCTTGATTATCTGTGCAAATAAAAAAGGTGATAGTAATCATGTTTGCATTGGAAAGGCCGATAAAGGAAACAGTCTTCTTTTTCATCTTTTTATGGAATGAATAACATGCCATTACTTCTGGCAAGTAAAAAGGTCCTTCACAGAGTAGCTGCTCTTTAAGAACAAGTTAAGGAGAACATTGCCCTTTATTCTACATGAAATTACTTGTACAAAAATTACTTTTTACTGATGAATTCAGAGAAGTTAGTACTAAACATACAGAATTCTTAAAATGACATTAACATGTTAACAAGAGGGCAATAAAACATATACCCTAACATATGATCCAATCCAATTCCAACCGAAAGGATTAAAAAGACTACCACTTACTCGGAAAACATTCACTCAAGCTGTTAGGGAGGGAAGCTTCTGAAGTTCAAGTGTTTGTTATTAGAATGAAATTTTCAAACCATTCCTAAATTTAAAAAAAAATAAAAAATCAGCTGCTGTTAACTAAACAGCAGAAAATCTGCAGCAAAGGCTGGTAATCTGAGGGCAGTTTTTTTAATCACATTTTACTGCAGCAGATAACACAATTGATGAAACACAGCCCAACATGTAATTATCTCATATTACTGATGTGGTTGAAACAGAACAGTAACTGTACACTTCTGCCACTTCTCTGTCCAAACACAGTCTCTAAAATATTATGGACTTCTAACATAACACAGACTGCTTACCTTTAGCCAGCCAGGCTGTAGGAACTCTGGAGCTGCCCAAACAGAGCAGTTTGTCTATCCAGCCACTAATAATGACATATATATGATTAGGAGAAGACAGGCTGCTTCCACTGCTTGGTGGTGCTTCTGGTCCAAATTGCACAAATACTTCTAGATGGCATGAATTCCTTTTCAGAGAGGAAAAGGGAGTTATTTGATATATTTCCTGAAAACAGTCATCAGCTTAAAATAGCAGCAGAAGCTTGCTTGAAGTGTCCAGAGCATTAATGCCAGAATCTCTTCAAATATTTGTCTTTACCATAGAATTTTATTTCTATGAGGTTATACCCAGCAGCAAGATCATGAAAAACACCTGTTTGTGCAAAAACTGCAAAGTCAGTGGTGAAATTACTTATTTAATAAATTATTAATTACAATAATGGTCTATACAATAACTAGACAGAATAATAAATCATAAAAACTTTTCATTGATTACTCTTTTTCAGAGAGTGGGAGGTTTTTAGTAGCCTGCAATAGTATTTTCCTGAACCAATTATGGTTTCTCTTTCTGCTTAGAGTGGGGCAGAGGAAAATTGCATCACAGAGAGAGGAAAAACCATTCAGTTGTTCTGGATTTACAACAAGCTAAAATGTTTCAAAAGGCAGGATATTGAGTACTTGCTGATAGTCTTAATAAGAACTTATCTAACAGCACCCCTTTGTAGGAACTCTGAGTATGTATAGTATGCAATCAAATAAACTGGATAATCACTTTCTCTTAATGTTCTTGTAGTGATTTTAGTGACTGAAAATTCAGATGCTGTCAGATATTCTATGTGTTTGGTTTGTAGTCTAAAAATAGTAGGCAAACTCTGCATTGCTTCAGACTGTTCCAAGGATGAAAACATGACATAGGCTTGGCATACTTTCCAGATTCAACTTGACCTATACAAGTTTTTCATCATTTAGGTAGTCAAAGGATAGGGGAAGTGGGGGGAGGGTGCCAGTACATTTCTTCAGAAAAATTGTTTGGAATAAATCTGCATGATATAATTTACTCAGTTCTTTTTTCCTCCCATTCCGTTTGTGTGCTCAGCTCTTCAAAATGATTATTCCCCAAATCAAGCTAATAGGCCAATTAGTTGAAAGTAAAGGTAAATTAGACATTGTAAATATAGCATAATTAAATTTACTGATAATTAATGAACTGCTGCAGATACAGCACATCCACAAAGGAACATCAGGAAGAGGAGTAAAAAAGACTGATATGAGCGTATAATTTGTTAAATACTTTTATGCTGGAAAAGATTTATTTAATTCCCTCTCTTTTGATTGCTATCAGCATTGCTATATCATTATCAATAACAATCAGGATATAAGTAAGTAAAAAATTATAGTCTTTTCTAAAACATGGAGTATAGGCAGTCTTGCTGAGCAGCAGACCTTTACCACTGATAACTTCAGTACTGTACTCTTTCGACACCATTAGATCTATCCAGTAGTTAACAGTCATTGTGAAGGTCAAAGTGGAAAATAAGGATTTCCAACAGCAGGAATTTCAAGATACAGCTAAGTATCTTTGGGTGTTTGCTGGAAATAACCTTTGAAAGTCTTGAAGGCAAATTCACAGATTACAAAAATGGGTAGAGATTTTAATTGCTTCCTTTCATCCCTTTTCCTTCTCCACCCTCATTCCTCTCAGCTTTTAGCAACAAAGCCGTCAAACATCCTGGTTCTACCCCTACTGCTTTTGCAACATTGAATGCTTGCTAGACAGAGAGCTTGGATGACATCTTAGACGGAATTCAATAAACAAAGGGATCTTGTTGTCACTTTAGATGCCCTGGTGCCATTTGAATTGGATAATCAGTGGCAGGTAGAAGCTATATAATAAAACTCATGGTGCCTAAAATGGCACCAAATCCTCTTTAAGCTACTCAATCAAGCCTTTCATATCATTTAATGCATCTAAGAATATGAGCTGGAATCCAGTTTGAAATTAAGGTGGAACTAGAATTTTGCGTCTAGAGTCAGAGTTCTAGGTCAGTGTCAGAGTGTCAGATGCCCTTGCTCCCTTTCCAGTCACTGGGCTTGGCTTAGCTGCTGATACGCCATCTGCTTGTGCCATGACAGGCACGCTGAGGTGTAAGTCCTGGCCTCCATCTCCTGCTCCAAAAGCTGTGCATCTCATGTAGGTCCTCCTGCATTTATTTGTCAGTCCTGTACAGTTGTATAAAGCTGTATAGAACGGCACAGACATTTCAAATTTTAGCAAGCAGGTATTTAAATGGGCAGCTGAGCTGGACCTTAGCTGACCTCTTCACATACAGCTGTAGTCAGATCAGCTGCTTTGAACTGAATCCCACTGTTAGAACCTGTATGAAATAACCCTGTTCTTCCCAAAGTCAACAAGAAAATGAGGCCCTTCCAGAAAAGGCTTCATGAAAATTTCACTTCAGAGCATCAGCATCACTTCTCACTTTGAGGAGGACCCTGTTCTGAAGCAGGCTTCACCCCTCGCACTGGAGCTGACAGTCCAGGTGGGTATCTCAGGTGGCACATGGGTCTTGGCATGTCTGCATGATCAGCTGAGTCATGGAGTACCTCAACCTAATGATGAGCAGGCAGCAGGAGACACACACGTGAGCAGTGGCTGAGTCTGGGAGAAGGCCCAAAGCTCATGGGAATCTACAGGTTCAGGCCTCATGGACAAGATGCTTCCCCAGCTGATCAGTGATCTCAGCCGTGAATAGTAGAAGGGTGTGATGAAGTAAAATCTTTCGATATTCTGTACCCTCCTCTGTGAGGCTGCCCTGAGCCGTTGTCTAGTCAGCAATAATCAGCTGTTGCCTACTCAGCCTGTCTGGGGCTTTGGGGGGACATTTAATTCCTTCTAAATTTTGAGCAGGCAGAGCAGTTCCTGTGCTGGGATGTAATTCCAGTAGGAATTAAAACTTAGAATGTAATGCAAAGTCAAAAGGTTGACTTTAGCAGGTTAACATTATCTATGCATTGCCATAGGTATTCAGTGTTTGGCCAATTTTATAAAGATACTTAATGGCCTAAAATATTTGACTGGATTTTGGTAAAATTTTAATACCACAAAACCACTTTAAAATTTTACCATATGTCATTCAAAATGAAGTCTTCAACTTATATGACAGGACATTACTATACATTTTCCATTACAGGATGTTCTTTGTGGATAAATGCATCGAAGACTGTTAAGTTAGCCATATTGTATGTTTTATAATTATCATAGTTATTGACTGAATGCAAATGCATTTCCTTTAGAAACTCATATTATCAGAGTACACTTTCAATCTTCATATAGTTCAAATGGGAAAAAAAAAAGACAAGAAAGGAACCCTAGTATTCCCCTAGTCTAATATTGTTACTGCAGCAAAACTGCTTCTTGCTCATTTTAGTGTCATCCACCAGTTCAAGAGTTAATATATTTCCTGGTAATTTCAGCAATTCTCATTAACTGTCATGGTGCTATTTCAAAATATAGATTACAATGTTTCCATAGCGGAGCCTCATAATTACATTCTCTTAGTGCAAAGCACATGTATCAGGTATATTGTGGGAGACAGAAGCAAATTCTAAAATTAACATTATGTCAGTGTAAAGGCCCCTTTCCCCAAAGACAAACTCCTGCCTATATTTAGTATTATCTGGAGATATCTGCAAATGTCATATATGACTTTCTGTTTTTACTTGACCACTTCAAGCTACATACAAGGTAAACATTTAGCTAGACTTTTCCACTTTTATGAATCCAAACCATTTCCTGCCAAAAGCCCACCTTGAAGTCTCTGCAAATATTTCCCTGTCTGGCTGTGCAAAGAGCTTTACCTGACTGCAGTTTAATAAATTTTTACTCACCTCTTTCAAAACATAAAGGTCATTAGTGTGCTCTTTCTTCTTCTCCCTCCTGAGATAAAAATTATTCTGAGGACAAATTTAAACCAAAAATCAAAAGAATAATATGACTTAGGCTTCTAATATTTAGCTAAGGCGATTAAATACTTTTTGTTCCACCCATCCCAGTATTTCAGATATAGAGTGAATTCTATCCAGCAGCTGGTGAACTCTGACATCATTGTCTAAAACCAAGAAGGGGTGTAGGACCACAGGAAAATTCGATATGGAAAGGATCTCAGGAGGCCTTATAGTTCAATATTCTCAGAGTAGGGTCAGCTGTGACATTTTCCCCCCGGTGAGGACCTTCTGTTCCAGATCACAGCTGACCAGTTCAACAAGGACCCAGCCCCCTGAAGATCCAAGCTACCCAAATTCCTTTTGAAATGAGCTGGTGGTAAAGAACTTCTACCAGTCCCCATAGATTTAACAGGGAATCAAAGGTACTCAGCTGCTTACAGGCTCAACCCAGATAAAAGAATAAAGCATAGCATCTGTAGGGGAGAAGTTACTTACAAGGGAATTATTATTTTTTTTTGTACACTCACCAATTAAAGAGCTCTCCCCTGGGCTACCAGAAGCACCGAAACTCTCGTGAGCCTGTGTCCTTTCAGCAAATGAAGAAATACATAGGGGGCTTGCTCCAGAAAGCCAAATCAATTTCAAACTTAGTGACTCATGAGCTTTGTTGAATTTAGTGCAAGAACAAACAGTTGTTTCAAGGAAATAAACAGCACAATACAAAGTACAAGCTTCAAATCATTAAAAATAAAAAAATGCTTGCTTTCAGCATGGCTGTTATTCTTTTTTGATTCTTTAAAATTGTAACATAAAGTTTAGAAGATGGTAATGTGAGGGCCCGGACTCTGCTATGCCTCCATGAGCTGTGCAGTTTTGAAGAATCTACAGAACTCTTCATCTAATCATCAGCTAGACTTACCTAGTGCCTTCTTTTGATTTCTCTGGAGCCAATGCTAGCAGAAGATAATTATACTGGCAAAGGCCAGGTACCTCACAGTGAGACACCAAACAGAATAGTCTTAGAATAGTCACCTTCATTTTATAATGTATAAAGAACCTGGTTTTGTAGCCTTTAACAAATTTTACTAGAAAATAAAGCAGTTGTAATAAATACTACTCCTAGAATAAATAGATAAAATCCCATTGAAAATTCCCTTCCTTAGAATAAAAAAAAATGTTCCCTTATGCCTTCCAGAATTCAATAAAATATTCATTGATGTTGAAAGGGTGGAAGGGAAAATCTCATCACTTGTGTTTGCTCTTTTTCCTTAACTCTTACTTCTCATACTCTTTTCTCAAATATAAAGAACAGTTATACTTATTCTTTTATTTAATTTGAGCCTTAAAAAATGAATTTATTTGCCATTTATGAGAAATATATTATCTGAATTCCTACTGTTTTCACTCTGTATCCAGGGAGTTATGATGTCTTTATACAGTTTGCAAATGAAAGACCTCATGATAGCTTCATAAAAAAGCAGTGGAGAGTAGTCCACAGAATATCCTGAATTGAAAGGGACAGACAAGGATCACAGATTCTGGCTCTTACCTGAATGGCCTATAACTAAGCTATGACTGTGGAAAGACGTGCTATGGTATAATCATGACAGCATGATGTAATAGAATTGTATGGACCTCTACAGAAGCAAAATTAAATTGATTTTACCCATAGTGGACTAGGAAGAAATTATTACCTCTCCCTGAAAAGCTAGTGTGAAGACATCTGAAGATGAGCAGAGTAGCCCTTCATCTCCAATCTGACACCGAATGTACTCAGTAATTCCTCATAAATTAATTTTTTGGTCCCAGATTTATTCTCTTCTCCCTTGAAATACAGTGCCTGTATCTAGACATTTTGGTTGAGCAGACAACAACACAAGCATCATGAGCTGTGTCTTTTTCATCATCTCTGTTACAAGACCTGATCTCACCATTAGGTCTGTGTGGGTAGATCCTTTCTATGTAGCCCAACTGGCCTAATAGATCACACACAGCTGTGACCAAGAAGAGTATTAGAGTCTTCATGGGATGTGTATGGGGTTTGGTGAGACAGAACATATAATTTCTTCCAGAAAGCATTCCTTTCCCTGACTGGACTAACCTTGAATTTACGTACTTGTCGTAAAATTTAGCATTCTTACACTACTGCTTTAATTTTACGTCCATGTTATATTTTACTATGCAATAATATTGAAATGGCAGGAGGAAATATATGTGTTAAAAGGCTTGAATGGACTAATCTACTACTTTCCCTCCAACAACTATGCTTAGATAGAATTCCTAAGTAAGCACATTTCTGAACTTTTACAGGCAGCCAACATATTAAGAAAGTGACTATGTTCTATTAATGATTCTATAGAATATTCATGATTCTTCCAGTTTTACTCTCTGTCCTTCACCACACAGCTATACAAAACTCAGATTTTAGTCCCAGGAAAACTTGTAGAATTTTCACATTAGTTTTCATGATAAATTTATTAAACAACTTATGAGAAAATGTGAACGAAAATTCCCCGCTCCATTGATACATCCAGAGCTGCCCTGACCCAGGTGCAGAATCTGGAGCCTGCCCTTGTAAAACTTCATACTGTTGGTGATGCTGTCCATCAGGTGTAGGTGTTGTCTATGTGGACTTCAGCAAAGCCTTTGACACTGTCTCCCACAGCATACTCCTGGAAAAGCTGTCAGCCCACAGCTTGGACAGCAGCACTCTTTGTTGGGTCAAGAACTGGTTGCATGGCTGGGCCCAGAGAGTGGTGGTGAACGGTGCTGCACCCAGTTGGCGGCCAGTCACCAGTGGTGTCTTCCAGGGATCAGTGCTGGGGGCAGCCCTGTTTCATAGCTTCATTGGTGGTCTGGATGAGGGGATCGAGTCCACCATCAGTAAATTTGCAGATGACACCAAGCTGGGAGCATGTGTCAACCTGTTAAAAGGCTCTGCAAAGGGACCTGGACAGGCTGGACAGATGGGCCAAGTCCAACAACATGAAGTTTAACAAGCCCAAGTGCCGAGTTCTGCGCTTTGGCTACAACAACCCCCTGCAGCACTACAGGCTGCGGACAGAGTGGCTGAACAATGCAAGGGTAGAAAGGGACCTGTGGATACTGGTCAACAACCGACTGAACATGAGCCAGCAGCGTGCCCAGGTGGCCAAGAAGGACAATGTCATCCTGGCCTGTATCAGGAATAGTGTGGCCAGCAGGACCAGTGAAGTCATTCTTCCCCTGTACTTGGCACTGGTGAGGCTGTACCTTGAGTATTGTGCCCAGTTCTGGACCCCTCAGTTCAGGAAGGATGTTGAGATGCTTGAACATGTCCAGAGGAAGGCAACAAGGCTGGTGAAGAGCTTGGAACACAAGCCCTATAAAGAATGGATGAGGGAGCTGGGGCAGTTCAGCCTGGAAAAAAGGAGACTAAGGGGTGATCTTATCACTCTCTACAACTGCATGAAAGTTGGTTGTAGTCAGGTGGGGGTGGGTCTCTTCTCCCAGGCAACAACTGACAGAACAAGAAGACACAGTCTTAAGCTGCCCCAAGGGAAGTTTAGGTTAGACGTTAGAAAAAAACTCTTCGCTGAAAGAATGATTGCGTGCTGGAACCATCTGCCCAGGGAGATGCTGGAGTCACTGTCCCTGGATGTGTTTAAAGAAAGACTGGACGTGGCACTCAGTGTCATGGTTTAGTTGATGAGGAGGTTTTAAGTCATAGGTTGGACTAGATGATCTTAAAGGTCTTTTCCAACCTAGTTCATTCTGTGATTCCGTGATTGCCCAGCCCTGTAATTTGTTGAGATCTCTCTGCAGGGCCTCCTTGGCACAGACAATCTCAGGAGAGGGTATTTCAGGGACCCATAACAGTACTGGTGAGCTGTCAGCGTAGCTGCCTTGGAAATGGAGGAAATTAGGCAGCTGTGTACCTTGTGCAGTCTCTCAGAGGAATCTTCTGTTGTGGGATTGGTGAAGGTTGAAAAACAATAAATCATGATTGCTACCAACAATATCACACCAACTGAGACTCCTCAGTTCCCATCCATAAGCTGATGTGTCGACTGGAGAGCCAAGGAGTGATCAACAGGACTCACTCAGCCTTTAATATTCCCATAAGGCCAGTGCAAAATTCTAGTGGAGAATGGAGACTAAGAGAAGATTATTGTGGACTGCTGGGTGCTGCTGTGCCAACTTCCATATGAACTAGAGCCAAAGGCAGACAAGTGATACACCACAATTTATATTGCTAATGCATTTTTCTCAATCCCTTTGGTGGCAGAGCGCAGACCACAGTTCACTTTCCCCTAGCGCAGCACCCAGTACACCTGGAGATGACTGCCCTATGGATAGAAATGCATCTCTCCTCTCTGCCATGGACTGATTCAGACTGCATTGGATCGGGGGAAGCTCCAAAACACCTGTGATATATTGATGATAACATTGTGCGGGTCAATCCAGAAGAAGTAGTTCAGAAAAAGGGAAGCAAATAGTAAAAATCCATACAAAAGCTGGTTTTTACATACAAAATTTTTTTAAAAGGCCAGCAGGAGGTCTAGTTTCTAGGAATAAAATGTCAAGATGGACATCATCAGCTCCTAATAGATGTGATCAACAAAAACCAGCTATACCTCCTCCAACTAATAAAAGCTTTCTTAAGCACCATTGTTTTTAAGAGAATGCAGGTTCCAAATGACAGTCTGATTGCCAGCCTTCCCTATCAAGTGACCTGGAAGAAGAATGATTTCAAATAGGCCCCTGAGCAATGACAAGCCTTTGAAAAAATAAGACAGGAGATGGTTCAGTTCAGGTTAATCCTTGCAGAAAAGGCTCCAGTGTATAATAAATTACCAGAAATTGAGAAGAAATATGCCTTGTTTACTTATGGTTTCCTACTGCCATGTTGTAGGAAAGCCTCGGAGGTGGAAGTCATCTATATGGAATCCTCTATGACAAGTCTGGAGACTGCTGAAGAAGAAGGGAAATAAAATTTGTTTGCAGAGCTGGAAGCTCTCCACTTGGCTTTAGAAATTGCTGATGGAGAAAAATGGCCAATACATTATCTGTATACTGACATCAGATACGCTCTGTATACGTAATGTATAGATACGCTCATGATTGAGGGGTGGACTTGATGTGAATGTGAAACCTGTGCTGCAATTATCAAGGCAACCGGTTAAAGCCCTCGTGGTATGAAGAACAATGGCTGAAATATAAATATGGAGAGGCCTGGAAGATTGACTCTATCACACTTTCACAAACTTCCAAGTCATGTGGCCTGTCTCCGCCACTTTGGATTCAGGGATCTCAATCCAACTCCCCTTGAATCACACTATCAAGGGTACAACGGTAAAAATCACCCAGATTAATGAAAAATGAATTTTTATGAAACCACACAATCTCAGAGGTGATGGAATCAGATTTGACTTCAGCATGCAACAACCCTGCACTACACACCGTCTTTCCTGCTCTGAAAGACTGTTATTACCAATGGTGTCCAAAATCATGGATGAAAAACTCAATACACATTTTAATAGGGATTTCTCTTTAGACTAAAGGAATGCTATCTGCATACATATAACACAAGACAGGAAAGGTGATGGTGGTTAACTGGGATGTGTTAGAAACTGTGGGACCTGGGCATGACTTAAATGCTATAGAATAACATGGGGATGCTATCCTGGTTTTGACTAGGATAGAGTTATTTTGCTTCCTAGTACCTGATACAATGTGATGTGTTTAGATTATGAGAATAATGTTGATAATACACTGATGTTTCAGTGGCTGCTGAGTAGTACATACGTTAAGTCAAGCACATTTCAATTTCCCATGCTCTGCCAGCGAGGACATGCCCAAAAGACTAGGAGGGAGAACGGTCAGGACAGTTGATTCAAACGGTCCTAAGGGAATTCCATACCATAAAGCATCATGTTGAGTATGTGAACTGGGGGTAATTGACAGGGAGGGGCCAATCCCTGCTCAGTGACAGGCTGGGCATTAGTCAGCAGGTGGTGAGCAACTGCATTTTGCATCACTTGTTTTTCTTGGGTTTTGTTCTTCTCTCTCTTCTTGTTATCACCTTAATCATTATTACTTTATTTCAACTATTAAGCTGTTATTTTTCCAGTTCTCCTCCCCACACCACTGGGGTAGAGTGTGGAGGGCAGTGAACAAGTGGATGTGTGGTACTCAGCTGCTGTCTGGAATTAAGCCATGACAGAGGAAAACCTGTAAAAAAGAGTGCTTGCAATGTGCAGAGGACATGGGAACAGAAATTTAAGCTCTTCAAATAAAATTTAGAAAAAACAAATTAAATTTTTTTGAAGTGGTAATCACAATAATATAATTATTACTATCACAATTTTATAGAATCAAGTAAGTGGTCTTCAAGCATAGTATGGAAATAGAAAAATTGAAATCCGATAGAGTTTTGTTCTGCACACTGACAGCCCAACCACGCTTCTTTCTGGTGCTCTTGCATGTGAATCTGTTTTTATTTGACTGTTGAGATTGTCCAGTTTACTCTGAATAAGGCTGATTTCCTGGTTGCCTAGTATATCTAAAATATGTGTTGGGAAAACACATTTCAGGAGAACTATTATATGGTAATTTATAGCTTAATATCTGATGCTTTTCCCATTTTATAGGATCTTTGTATCTTTAAATGCTGTGTGAAGGGGAAACAATTTCTAATGTTACTTTACATTAAATAGATTAATTTTAAGTGCGTAGTGCTACAAGTTATTATTCTAATACCAGGTACTGCAAAGGGTAAAAGTTTACATTAATTCATAAAAACGCTCAAAATGTTTAACAGAATTTAGCCTACAACAGCACTGTTACCTATGAAACATAGCCCCATGGAATTGCCCATTACATTCTGAGGTTGGTTTACCTATCTTTGTAATTCTCTATAAATGTTCATATTGCACTGCCACTTTTTGGTGATCTTTCTAACACTTTGCCTGGTGCATGCTGACGACCTTTCCCCTCATGTTAATGAAATACCCTGGTGGTCTCAAATTTTATCTATTTATAAATTTATCAAATTCATTTAACTTGTCAAAGACCTCAGAAAATATTTACTACCTTATATTAACTGTGAAAAAATGCCTTAATATTCCAAGCAAAGCTCAGTTTTGCAGCTTTTGTGTTTCCATAAATCTTCAAAGCCACCTCTTTTTTTTCTGTGAGCACTCTGTAGACGTTTATAACATTCTAATTAATGTGTCACCAGAGCACTAGTTGCATGAGAATATGTCTCTTGTAATAGATTGAAATACTTGAAAGAGTGTTGTCTTAGGCTCTAGATAGGTGGGAAATATTTCTGTTTATTTCTGGTTTAAATTAATGTATAAATAAACTGATCTTTTATATTTCCATTCACTAGGAAAAAATTATAACTGTGATTCTCATATTTTAATGAAGACATTTTGATTAAGACAATGGTCCATTGTTTTTCAGTGTGAATCCTTCACGATCTACTTTCACTTCCTCAGTCTGCATAAACAGGAACTGAACACTGGGCAGTACTTGTCAAATGTTGGCCAGAAGCAGAAATGCTGCTGAACTTGGTATCTGTCCTACTAAAGAAGCGGTAACAACTTTCTTAAAACAAGGGTAGAAACTCTGAATGCATAACTCATCTGAAATAGTTATTCACTCTGTGAAATCAGCAGCTCCTGATTCAGCCTATAGCATCACATGGTTCAAGAATACACGGCTGGATTGTACAATTCGAGGGAAAGATGTGTCCTTAGAATGGAAAACGCAAGATATGCAAGCACCATGGATAACAGAGGTTGAAACTCTGTCTTCCCATTAAGACACCCTTTAGAAGGAGTATCTCTGGTGGGCACTGAAGGATGAAGAAACTACAAACCTCAGACATGTTTGCAAATCAAAGTAGGAAGAAAAAAAATTAATCTTTTCATTCATAATGAATTCTTCATTTTTATTTGAATATGTCATAATATCCAGACACAGCATTTTTGATGGGAAAGGTCTTTCCATCTCTCCTAACATCTAGTTAGTTGTTGTTCGGTTTGATGCTGGCCCAATGCCAGCCACCCATGCAAGCCTCTTGCTCACCCTCCCCTTCCACAGCTGGGCAGAGGAGAGAAAAAAAATGAACAAAAGGTCCATGAGTTTAGAAAGGGACAGAGAGAAAACACTCCAAGGGCAAAACAGGCTCAACTTAGAAGTACAAAGGAAATTTATTACTAATAGAGTCAGAGGAAGATAGTGAGAAGTAAAATAAGCCCTTAAAACCACCTTTACTTCCCTCAAATCCTCCCTCCTTCCCGCCAACAGCACAAGGGGACAGGGCATGGAGGTTTTAAATCATATTAGATGAAAAGTGAAAAGTGCAGAGCTAATACTCTATCAGAGGTAAGCGTTGTAGTGAACAGCCAAAACTGCAGGAAGGACATGCAAGCAAGGATAATTAATGGCTACATCAAGATACGTGTGTTGTGCAACTGGGAAGTGTGAGTGCAGCATAGGAAGGCATACCAGCCATTTTCAGTCTAGTTAGTAAGTGCATGGAATAAAGCCATGCTGTGGGTCACAGATTTAGTGCAAGATAGCAAGAAGTAAGTTCGTGCAGCTGTAAGTTGTTGCAGACGTAAGTTCTCCAAACGCACTCCGAAAGTGGTGCCTCTGCTTTTGCACCATGCTTACCCGTAGAGTTAATGTGGGAGTTCTCTTCCAGTGCTAGTCATGTCTACAGCTGAAATCCACTTTTATGATAAGGCTTACGCATTAGTGCAATCAAACCTTGCAATTTCATGACAGACATACCTTAATGCTGCCATTCAGCACTCTCAGTGAGACTGTCTGACATGCCAAGAGGCTGGGTAGAAGCTTGCTGCTTCAGGTGTTGCTCTTAAACGGATTCCTCCAGGCATCCTCCTCTTTTTCTGCAGCTCCATGCGTCTACTTACAGTCAGCAATTCCTAATGGTAGGATATGATCTCTTCTCACAAGGGCAGACAGTCTCGTTAATGTATTTTATTTGTACCATCTGGCTTTGTAGCTTTATCTGAGAAACATATGGGCAACTTCAGAACAAGTGAAAATAAAACATTATGTGCAACAGGCTGTGGAAACAATCTGCCACTCTTACTTGGCAGATCCTTTCCACAAGTAAATGTCATTCAGGAGTGTAGCTGTCAAGTCAAGTGGTGTCCCATGCAGCCCCAGGTGCACGAGCGTGTCTGTGGATGTCAGGAAATGTGGTGTGCAGACAGGCTGTGCAGCTCCAGGATCAGCTGCTGAAGCAGCTTCTCTGTCCTGAGAGGCCACTGTGAAATATAGGACTGTCTTTGCTTTGGAGAGAATACCAGGTTGCGGAAAACTCTGCACTACTAGCAAAATTCTGCTTCTTCATAAATCCTTCTGAACCGATGCAAAAATGTTATCCAGACTTGTTCCCTGAAGCCTATCTGTTATGAAACCCTGTGTAGAAAGTTAAGTTTTTCAGCAATAGGTAAACAATCAGCACAGTTCTGAGCTCTATTTCTGAAAATCTCTGTAAGAGATGTTTGCAGAAGCGCAGGATGAAACTCAACTTGGTTCTCATCTCTCAGAAAGCTTGAAAGGCAAAAGCAGTGCTCCAGATTCACACGTTTTTGTTTACATATACATGCACCTAGTAAATTTGTATAAAGGTACAAATAGTTGCAGAGATAGATGAGGGGAAAAGGGTGAAAATAGTCCTTTGCTCTTTTGTTGGAAAAAGACTGTGGTTGGAGGTGAAAAAGTTTTGTAGACTTTCCCTTTCTAGCTAAGATTTGTCAGGGGCTGCCCTTGGGGCAGTAGTGGTGAAGCTGGGTAGCACTGACCTCTTTTCTTCCTTTCCTGGGACGAGAAAATGCTTGGCATCCCTTTGCTTTGACTCCAGGGCACTGCATGAGAAGTACTGTTAATTCTTTATCCTGGTCTCAGGGAGAGCAGCAGTGCCTGAATTTCTTGCACTTCCTCACGAGCCTCTGGCATCTTGACATTTATTCAGAGTTTGGTTGACCTCTGCTGCCTTTATGTATCTTTAAAGTTCATTCCTGTGCAACTGTCAATACATCTATTTTGTAGGTTGGAAATAAGAAGCTTTAGGGTGACTAAAAGGACGCTTGTAACTGTTCAGTCAAGTGTGGTTATGATTTTAAAGACCTTGCTGTTTTCGGTTGACTTTTTACTAATATTGCATCTATTTTCATCCACATCTTTGGAAAATATGTTGCGTTTTCTAACCGTTTTAACTTGTGTTTCATGAAACAAGCTATAAGGTAGAAATAGTTTTGGGATCAAAATTTACCCCAAAAAAATATTCCCTGGAGCAACCTTTTTTTTCACCCTTCAATCCTTTATAATCATAAAATCTGTTTTTCCCAGAATGATTGAAGCGGTGTTATCATAAAGAAGAAAGTAGACCCTAAGCTGTATAAAATATTTCTAATATGATACTAAAACAGAAGTAAGAAGTGCGGACTGTATAAAATGTACCATTAATTGAGCACTGTGATTGAGGTTAAGTTCTAGAAGAGCTCCCAAGGAAATAAGGGGATACAATAGGTCAGTTTAATTCTCTGTTGAAAAGAGACATGGCTGTTATCTGATTTGTTACATTATATGTGACATTCTCATCTGGATAGAGCTGCAGGAGTTGTAGCTACAGCTCTATTTCTGTTTGCCCATTATATGTTAGTGCAGTAGCATGGTAAGCCTAATTCAAACATTTCAGGGTGTCTTTTCCTGTTTAGGACCACAAAAACCCCACTCTGCTTTACCTTTTTCAGTCCCATGCGAGAAGTAAGTCAATGGGCAACCTCAGGTGGGGTGTAGTAAGCTCAGCTGTTCCAGCTCAAAACAAGACACGTTCTGTTCTCTAGTCTGTGGCATGAGACACATGGGGGCTGCACAGATAGCATAAAAATGAAATGAAAAAGGACATACTGGCTTCATAAAATATAAATTTTATCCTCAGAAACCCTTGCCTTTCAAAGCTGTGTTTATAATGTAAAGTGCCTTTGTTTTCCATCTCCTGGGGTGATTTTTGCTGTCAGGGGAGTAAAAGGACCAAGCGCGGCCTATATGATAATCCACAAAAATATTTTTTGATGATCTGGAAACGTAGCTCTGTTGTGGGCAGCTGTACTCTGCAGCAGCAGGAGATGGCTAAGGTGTGCTTCACAGGAAATCGTGATGATTAAACCTGGAGAGGGTGTAGTCACAGGTTTTGTTGCAAACTAGGGAGAACCACAGTCTTCACTCTGAAATTTAAAAAAAATTGCTATTCTCAAAGACTTTTACCAGCTGGTTGCTGCAAGCCCTGGGGACTGAGCAGGTGTCTCAGGAGCTTCAGCTCATCAGGACCATGCCAGGCACCTCCTCCTTTCAGGAAGGCATGTTTCATGTACTAGGTTGTGCTGGCCACCAGTGCCAGGTCTATCTGCCAACTACATTCATATTTTTTAAATCAGAGTATCTCTACTGACATTCTCATACAAATATTTGGTTAGGTATTTGGGTTTTCCACCTCGTATGGCTGTTCATATCATTTAATGTATTTCATGCCTTCTGCTTTCTATCAGACTGCATCCTTTCATATCATAGACAATTTCCTTTGGTCTTTTCTCTTTCTCCCTGGTATTAAATCTGATTTTTTTTCTTCTAATTTTTTGTTTATGTTCACAATTCCGCCCATCCTTTATATTTCCATTCTCCTCTTTTACTGTTTCTATGCCTGCATTCTCAAAATTCTCTTTGCTCCCATTCTTTTCTGCTTCTTTTCATTTCTCTAATTTCTCCTGGAGAAAAGGAGGCTCAAGGCTGACCTTATGACTCTCTACTCCCAAGTAAAAAGTGATATCATGAGATGAAATAGCCTCAAGCTGCATATGAGGCAGTTTAGATTGGATATTAGGGGAAAACTTCTTCACTGAAAGAGTTATCATCCATTGGAACAGGCTTCCCAGTGAAGTATTTGGGTCCCTATCCCTGGAGGTTTTTAAAAAAGGTGTAGATGTGCTGCTTAGGGACATGGTATAGTGATTAGGGGCATAGTTTAGACTTCACAGTGTTGGGTTAATGGTTGGACTCGACGATCTCAGTGGTCTTTTCCAACCTAAATGATTCTGTGATTAATAATTTCTTTTGTCTTTCTTCTTGATCAGATTGTTAGCTCTGCATTGTGTTGTTGGATTAATCTATTTTTCAGTGACATTTCTAGGCTGAGAATTTAAATAAAACTAATTCATCTGCTATGAATATAAAGCTGTGATAGGAAGTCTTTTGTATGAAACCCTGAAGAAACCCAGTCTTCAAATCCAACTTCTTTAGTTAATGGCAAACACTGAATTCACAATTAATCCCCTCCCACTCATACATCCCACTTCATTAAACACCTTTCCTTTGCTATAAGGTCACCACAATAGCTTTTTCCCTGAACTTCACAGTCCTGAGTCTAGAACTATTGCTTTTTTGGATTTTTTTTTTCCTACTCCTGAACAGTTGTTTAGTGCGTGAGCAATATCTTTGTTTTTCAGCTAATTGAAGAAGGGTATAATTTGACATGATATGATAGTTGCATAATCTCTCAATCAGAATAAAATAAATCAGAAAGTTCATTAAGTTTGTTGAAAAGTTACTCACTTTTGAAGGCCCTTTACCAAAAGAAATAGCTTAAACGCTGCTTTTCCAACAAATATATTTTCCTTTCTCTCGAAAGAAAAGAAGACACTAGCAACAATCAGATAGATGTCAAGTTTAATACTGGTCTTCAGTTTTCTGATGTCAGTGATTTAAAGAAGACATTGCATTTCTGTAGTTTTAGTGGGATCTCTAAAGGACTTAGCAAATAGATGGTGGCCAAAAAAGCTGCATAATACAGCCTAAGCTCGTGTGAATGACAAATCTGGGTATCTGTGTCCTTTCAGAAACCCTCAAAGTCCTCATCTGACAGGAGTGAGATTAGCTGTCATCTTTAAATCATCGAAGCCTGAGATCAAGCAAGGCTCCTAATCTCAACAATTCTTTTCCTGCATATCTTGGTGTAGGCACCAAGGTCAGAATCTGCAGCTACAGTGCTTGTTCCTAATACAGTAGGGAAGGAAGTTGCAAATGGATGGGCAGTGCTGGCTGGCAATGGAGAAAGAAATCTCAGTCTTGCAGACAAGGGAACACAAATCTTCAGATATTTTATGTATTTTGCATGTGGACAACAGAGTTGAAACCTCAACCAAGAACCGAGTGACAAATTAAAGCCTTTTTTTCCTTCTATTAACATTTTTAACACTTTGCCCTACACTGGTTTATACCTACCTATGTTAGACAAGGATTTTCTCTTATATTATTTGCTTTTACTATATTATATTTTATTATATATGACACAGCACAATGAGGGACAGTTACAATTAAATTATTGTCTTTACTACCAATGTCTGTTTGGCACAGCGAGGATTGATTTCTGATAGCCCAGGTTCATACAAATGTCTTCTAGAGAGCTCTACCCCCCACTCTGAGCAAAGGCTGTCTGTGACTGAGCCAGTTCTCAGGAAGGCCCAGAGCAGCTGAGGGAAGGAAGAGAACTCACAAGTCGTTATATGAGGCTGAAACAGCTCTTCAAGACTTAATATTTCTTGGCAAACTGTATTTCCAGTTTAGAAGGCTTCCACATTGAAGGTGAAGGGCTAGACCGAGCTTTATATGTCTAAGTGGTGTGTTTGAAGCAGAGTAACTCTTCAAAATAAAATAAAAGAAAATTTCCTGCTGCAGTGGATGAGCCTGGCATGGATTTACTGTAACTCTTTTGTTGAATTAATATTGAACTGAATATTCTTCAGATTCCTGCAGCTGGAATTCATACTAGTCCCTTGTCCTGGTTTGAGACAGATTGGAGGAAATGTCCTCTGATAGAAAGCAGGTTTCAGCCACCCTTCCCCCATC